>NQII01000196.1:23761-94638 GCA_002778355.1 Clitarchus hookeri | reverse complement strand
GTAATTTACACACAACAGCATTATTTTGTGTGTGTCATGAATTCAAGGGTGTCCTTTTGCGAAATAAGGACGAAAAATCTGCACACCCAATGACTAGCGTAATTTTATTTGAAAAAATCTCAATTGCTCCTATACAAAATAATTATGGACAAGTACAAGGACTGCAAGCCATTTAGTACATTTGTAGTGTGTTCGCCAGTATTGTCATACGCCAAAATTAGCCTAAGGCATTTGTGTGAATTGAATGGGTTTTAATTTAACCTAGGGTTCGTGGTTTAAAAAGCAGGATCCAATATAAGAAAATCTAAAGTAAATTATACACTGTCAAAATCCTAATTGATTACGTAACAATTAAAAACAATCAAAGCATATTCCAGTTTTCTGCAGTGGACTAATAATTGCTATAGTGGATTTTCCAGCAGAAAGCAAAACACTCGCCACAAATGAGCTTTAATTTAAATTGGAATTTTATAGCGTGGGAAATACTTATATTGTAGGCCTAAATCACAGTAACCTACATCTGCCTACATATAAACGTTACCCATAAGACATTTTCTACCGCGAAACAAATATATGTCATAAATCAACCCTTAAAAATACGCATGTAATATGATATCGAAGGTATTCACCAATTATAAGGGTGTTGTAAATTACTGCTTAGGTACATGTACGATACGATTGTTTAATCTTTTATACAGCACACTGCTCTATAAAATAACAATAAAATATACAATAAACGATCACGTAGTTTTTCTCTTTAGCTATTGCAGAAACATGTGCTTGGTGGGGCCACGGTGGCTGAGCAGTTACGACTGCTCACCTCCCACCAAGGCGAACCGGGTTCGATCCCCGGCCGGGTCACTCCCGGATTTTCTCAAGTGGGTATCGTACCGGACGATGCCGCTGGTCGGCGGGTTTTCTCGGGATCTACCGTTTTACCCGCCCTTGCATTCCGGTGCTGCTCCTCTATCATCTCATTTCACCCTCATCGGCTCTCAAGACCTCGTTAAGAACCGCCTAAATCTCTCAACTCAACTCATGTGATTGGCTATTTTCATCACGTGTATTTTCGTGAATATTTGTGTGAAACTATTTATAAAGTAGTGCTTCATCTACATAATTATCAGTATTGTTCTCTTAAATGTATTTGTAGTATGAAACAACTGTGGATAGGTAACGCAATTAATAATTTTACCCAGAAAATGTATACTAGTAAAAAGAAAAAAAGCTCACGGCGTTAAGCGATTTGTCTGCGAACATAACAAAGTGACCGTTTGTAGTTTACTCGTTGTTTTAACGTTAGCAGTAGCGTAGAACCTACTTCAGCCGACTTTGGCAAAGAAATGAATAAGCTATGGTTCTTTCGTTATACCAATGAGTTGTAAATACTCTTCTGGACTCACAATAGCGCGACAGATGCAACGCAACCGACGCGACGTGAAAAATAATTCAGCCAATCTGCATCGAGTCTTTTGTGACGTTATAAACACCTTATTACGTCTACGTGTAATAACGTCTATAATTTAATGTGTGGAGCATCAGTGTGCGTGGAAAGGAACCGTTGAATAAACATTAAATAAGAAAAATTACTGCAAAAATGTATAGCTCTCGTACCAGAGGTTAGTGTGTAGTGGCACGAAAACATTTAAATTATATATATATAAAGTGTCGTTTGCGAGGCTGTAAAACTAGTGTTCGCAATAACACAAATTTTTGTTGTCGCTTTGCGCCCATAGTTTTGCGTTTGTTACGCTATTGTGATCTCGGTATTATCCTAGCGTGATCCTTGCAATGCTCTGTGCCGTGGACACACTACACCCGCTTCACGGTAGAAGGCATCAATCCACGCCATTTTGAATTTCAGTTTGCTGTGCCCGTAGATTAAAGATGAGGCATGACAGATCTCGCTGGCTGCGCACAACCAGTCTCCGTGTCCCAAGATTAAACTGCTTTTCTGCAAACACGACTAGCAAAAACGGCGTGGAATAGATTTGAGGTTAGAACACTGTTTAGTAAACAAGTATTTTAAGATGTTTCGATACTTCCTCTAACCAATTTGTTTAACCAATGCAGTTTAAGTTCAAATTGGTAAAAGTATTTTATTCATATAAAAGTACTTATCATTTAAAAATTAGGATGTAAAGAAACACGTTTATCATTGTTGGCCATAAGAATTTGACAGTTGTTGCTTTGGGTTGCTTTGGCTGTGCCAATTAAGTGTTGAGACAACTTAAGTACAACACAAATCATAAAATTCTTTCTTTGCAACAGCTGAAACCGTAAATTAAGGTGGGTCTGAAAGGGTTAAATAAAAGAGGTTGGTTAAATTTCGTTATTTACTAATATTAGGCACAAAAATACATACAACTATTGGTTTCGTTCCAAAGCGCTGAAAATGGTTTATCTCACGTGGCTTTCTGTGTTAACTTTTTTTTTTTGCAAAGAGGGCAAGTAATTGAATTAAAAAATAATCCTGGACAGAAACTATGCAGTCCTAGCCTGGTATGTCGCAGAAAATTTAAAACGATTATTCATCGTTAAATCGTGGGCCAATTGTCTTAAAATAAATTCCATTAAACCCCTTAATTAACTGTCGAAGAAGTAACCACTCGGAGAGCTTGATGCAGGCGCACGAAAACGCGAGTAGAACAATATTTCACACTAGCTGGAAATTTGCCAAAACATGAACAAACTGAATGAGACAATTTTCGCTGCTTTACCAGCTACTTGTTCATTCTTCAAGGAATAATCGTTAAATGCAGTGGTTGGTCGCTGTATTCAGCAGTTTAATGTGTGTAAATGCCCCCTCCCTTATCATTTACCAGCAATGCGCCTCTCAGAATCAATAGTTATTTCCCCGAACTGATTCCCTGTGGAGCCATTTTCCCAGATTAAGCTGGGTTTGACTATGAATCGGTAATTTTTTTCCCTCCGATTTAGCTTCTGAGTGGGCCGCNTAAAAAGAAAAAAAGCTCACGGCGTTAAGCGATTTGTCTGCGAACATAACAAAGTGACCGTTTGTAGTTTACTCGTGGTTTTAACGTTGGCAGTAGCGTAGAACCTACTTCAGCCGACTTTGGCAAAGAAATGAATAAGCTATGGTTCTTTCGTTATACCAATGAGTTGTAAATACTCTTCTGGACTCACAATAGCGCGACAGATGCAACGCAACCGACGCGACGTGAAAAATCATTCAGCCAATCTGCATCGAGTCTTTTGTGACGTTATAAACACCTTATTACGTCTACGTGTAATAACGTCTATAATTTAATGTGTGGAGCATCAGTGTGCGTGGAAAGGAACCGTTGAATAAACATTAAAATAAGAAAAATTACTGCAAAAATGTATAGCTCTCGTACCAGAGGTTAGTGTGTAGTGGCACGAAAACATTTAAATTATATATATATAAAGTGTCGTTTGCGAGGCTGTAAAACTAGTGTTCGCAATAACACAAATTTTTGTTGTCGCTTTGCGCCCATAGTTTTGCGTTTGTTACGCTATTGTGATCTCGGTATTATCCTAGCGTGATCCTTGCAATGCTCTGTGCCGTGGACACACTACACCCGCTTCACGGTAGAAGGCATCAATCCACGCCATTTTGAATTTCAGTTTGCTGTGCCCGTAGATTAAAGATGAGGCATGACAGATCTCGCTGGCTGCGCACAACCAGTCTCCGTGTCCCAAGATTAAACTGCTTTTCTGCAAACACGACTAGCAAAAACGGCGTGGAATAGATTTGAGGTTAGAACACTGTTTAGTAAACAAGTATTTTAAGATGTTTCGATACTTCCTCTAACCAATTTGTTTAACCAATGCAGTTTAAGTTCAAATTGGTAAAAGTATTTTATTCATATAAAAGTACTTGTCATTTAAAAATTAGGATGTAAAGAAACACGTTTATCATTGTTGGCCATAAGAATTTGACAGTTGTTGCTTTGGGTTGCTTTGGCTGTGGCAATTAAGTGTTGAGACAACTTAAGTACAACACAAATCATAAAATTCTTTCTTTGCTGAAACCGTAAATTAAGGTGGGTCTGAAAGGGTTAAATAAAAGAGGTTAGTTAAATTTCGTTATTTACTAATATTAGGCACAAAAATACATACAACTATTGGTTTCGTTCCAAAGCGCTGAAAATGGTTTATCTCACGTGGCTTTCTGTGTTAACTTTTTTTTTTTGCAAAGAGGGCAAGTAATTGAATTAAAAAATAATCCTGGACAGAAACTATGCAGTCCTAGCCTGGTATGTCGCAGAAAATTTAAAACGATTATTCATCGTTAAATCGTGGGCCAATTGTCTTAAAATAAATTCCATTAAACCCCTTAATTAACTGTCGAAGAAGTAACCACTCGGAGAGCTTGATGCAGGCGCACGAAAACGCGAGTAGAACAATATTTCACACTAGCTGGAAATGAGCCAAAACATGCACAAACTGAATGAGACAATTTTCGCTGCTTTACCAGCTACTTGTTCATTCTTCAAGGAATAATCGTTAAATGCAGTGGTTGGTCGCTGTATTCAGCAGTTTAATGTGTGTAAATGCCCCCTCCCTTATCATTTACCAGCAATGCGCCTCTCAGAAACAATAGTTATTTCCCCGAACTGATTCCCTGTGGAGCCATTTTCCCAGATTAAGCTGGGTTTGACTATGAATCGGTAATTTTTTTCCCTCCGATTTAGCTTCTGAGTGGGCCGCGCACACTATATAATCACGATCACGTGGCGAGGAGCACGGAACGACGAGATCGTCTGCGCCCAGTTTTTGGCGAAATCGTTGGAGACCCCTTCGTCTTTAGTCTTTCTGTGCATAAAAATGCTGCGTGGAACGCAAATAACATCCCGGGGTGTCGCGTTCAGCAAGGCGTATGTAGAGATGGAGGTATCGAAGAAGAGTGCAGTCTGAACTAATCGGAGGTAAACTCTAAGGCCGTGTCTCAATTTAAAAAAAAATACTCGTTACAGAGAGCACTCTTTCGCACATCCTGGCGAGAGCACTGCTTCGCGCTCTCACGCTCTCGCTCCGTGAAATTGAGACAACCACACTCTCGTTTCTCTCCGACGTCACGCAGACAGCTGATGCCAAAAAGGCGCGAAATCATGTTAAGCTAAAATCGCGGTCACAGTTATTAAAAATAATTTATATATGTCCAAAAAAAATTCACAAATACTTACAGCACTACCTGAATAATTATTGGTGCATAAAATACTATTTTTGTTTTATACATTACAGTCATTTTATAAAAAATATTTAAAAAATGCGAGACTTTGTCAGAAATCATTATTTATATTTTTATAAATACGTGTTACGTAAGTTATTTCGTAGACTAAAGCAGTTGAAATTGTTCACTTGCATTTAAAATGCGACGTGGTTTTTGGCCCAGAAAGCTACTATAACCTTACTCTAACACTGGAACAATGTTGGGGCCAAACAAATACGCCGCGTGGTCAGAGAGTGCGAGAGAGCGCCAGAGAGTATACAACTTCGTGCTCTCTCTTTTGCACGCTCTCTGACGAATTGAAGCGTCCAGGGAGCGTCCTCTGACGTCGTAATGACGTGGTCGTGAGAGCGAGAGCACGAGAGAGCGCTCTCTGTGCCTATTGAGATACGGCCTGAACACTCGTCAGCATTCCGTGCGACGGACAGCAGCTGTGTGCGACTATAGGACCGTTTGCACGCACAATGTAAAGCATGTTCGATGGGGGAAATATCTTAATCCGTTCGGTAACCGAATTAATTCACAAGCTCAAGTGTTGCAATCGAGAAATACTCGCAGTACAGAAAAGGTATAATTTGATTTTGTACACCATTATGAGACAGAGGACAACTTCTTTAGCTCCCGCTCGATTCCTAAACACAATTACGGAGACGGGCCTGAAACTTAACCAACTTACAACCGACTGACACGACAGCAAACTTAGCTACGGCTTGAACCCGGAGGTCTCTTCGGATGTTTGGCCTGAACTGCTATTTCTAGTTAAAAACCCTTCACCGTCAGGTTTCTTTCAACTGCTGCCGTTATTTTATTGCAGAGCTATAAGGCAACAGTTCTTGTACACGATTGGAAAATTTAGAGTAGGTATATCTAAGCAACGGCATTCCTACTTAACTTCTCTGTAAAGTCTGGTTCCATATTTGTTAATTTAGGTAATATTGTCGGATTAGTGTGTCTTTTTCGATTACGAACTCTGAAAAAAAAAAAAAATTATATATATATATGAGGGAGAACGTGAGAGGGGTGTAAGAGATAGTTAGAAATATATACTTTTGTCTTTGTTAGCCACGCCAGCTTAAGTGTTTTGCTGTTTAGGTCTTATTTTGAAATTAGTTTTTAATCATATTTGCTGCACAGCTACTCATTACTGAAAAGTTTTCAGGTATTTTGGCAAAAAAAAATACAGTGTATTCGAATTACGTACACAACAAAATATATATGTACTTAGAACGGTGTATTCTTGTATGATAACAAATTTTTTTAGGTTCTCAAGATTACAGTTGGTGTAGACAACGATAGAACATTTGTGNTGTATTCTTGTATGATAACAAATTTTTTTAGGTTCTCAAGATTACAGTTGGTGTAGACAACGATAGAACATTTGTGTTGATACAATTACGAAATAGCAGATATCGTCATTTCGGTCACCATCTTTAGAAATTGCACGGATTCAGTGTGTGACCGAAAGTGTAGGCCTACTAATTATACCTGCCCTGAAAACTATTGCCTTTGTTTTACAGTTATATGTTTCGAAGAATGTTGGTAACTGTGGCTGACACACAGATATTACGCAATGACTGATCGTATAAGTAGTGTGTTTCGCACTAAAAACTCGAGCTGCGTTACCATAATGTCAAATGCCCTTAATATTTAAACAAGTTGTTTTTAACAGCATTTAATATTTGAAATTTTATTATTTTAGTACCTCAAGCAAATGTATCTGGCAACTAAGATTCCAAGCTCTTTACTTGTGAAATTAAAAGTATAAAACGTTTTTACTGCCTAAAGTACGTATTTTTAAGACTATTTTCGACTTGGGTTATTGGTACCTGAATATATTNATAAAACGTTTTTACTGCCTAAAGTACGTATTTTTAAGACTATTTTCGACTTGGGTTATTGGTACCTGAATATATTCTAGTTCATATTTTGAATGTTTTTATTCCTTTTGAGTGGTCAACAAATAGTTCATAAATATGTATTTTATTCAAAATTATAGNCCTTTTGAGTGATCAACAAATAGTTCATAAATATGTATTTTATTCAAAATTATAGACGTTATAAGGCAGTAGTTAAAATATGATGCAGCAGTATTTTCCCTTAATTTTGCAAGCAAATAAATGAAACAAAAGTTTTGTTTGTTGAATACGATATGCAAGACATAAATACCTGATTTTAGTGAAACGTTATATTTAAAGGAAACCTCTGAAACGCTGTGAGGCCGGAAGTCACTAAATACCCTTTAAATTCAGTAAACTTGCCCAGTAGGACGGTATACGTAGTCTGTCCCACGAACGAGTGTACTTTTTTTTGACAGTTGTGATGCCAATGAATGAGTGAAGAGATTTGCTCGGCTCTTAACAGCGAGGTCTTGAGAGCCGATGAGGGTGCAGTGAGGTGAGTATGGAGCAGCGCCGGAATGCGAGGGCGGGGGAAACGGGAGATACCCGATAAAACCCGCCGACCAGAGGCATCGTCCGGCACGATTCCCACTTGCAAAAATCCGGAGTGAGCCGGCCGGGGATTGAACCCGGTTCGCCTTGGNTCGTCCGGCACGATTCCCACTTGCAAAAATCCGGAGTGAGCCGGCCGGGGATTGAACCCGGTTCGCCTTGGTGGGAGGCGAGCAGTCCAACTACTCAGCCACCGTGGCCGGAGTTCTGATGGCAGTCCTCTTGACAAGGATACAGTGGTGTCTCCCTCCGCCACATATGATGTTTACATTTTACATTAACACTATCAGCCGACTGTCTACCTGTCCAGTATGAGTCAGGGGAGAGATTTGGGCCACTCTTAACATCGGGATCTTGAGAGCCGATGAGGGGCGAAGCGAGGCGAGTATCGAGCAGCGCCGGAATACAAGGGCGGGGAAAACGGGAAATCCCAAAGAAAACCCGCCAACCAGCGGCGTCGTCCGGCACGATTCGCACATACGAAAATCCGGGCGCGACCCCGCCGGGAATCGAACCCGGTTCGCCTTGGTGCCTGCCCAGTACGTCAACAGAAAATCATTACCAAGGGAATAACTATACAAAACGAATTTAAGAAGTGCAAAATAAAAATACTAGTTCGTAATAAACTATAAATTATCTAGCCTTGGATAGACGTGTATGGCCATGGTGGACGCCTGGCGAAAGGTGTTAGGCGCATGTGAGTATATTGTTTCGACAGTGAAATTTTGTGGTGGTAGTGTAATGATCTGGGGCTTTTTCGTGTTTGTTTGGGCTCGGGTCGTCAGTTTAAGTCGATGTCTCGATGAACTCTGGCTTGCGCCAATACATTTCGGACAACAAGAAGCTTCTCACGCTGTGACAACAGTTTAGGAAAGGCCCATTCCCGTATCAGCAAGATAGTTCTCTTGTTCATAAATCAAAGTTATTTGCGTCACGGTTTCAAGACTGCTTAACAAACCATCTCAGTCCCGACTTCAGCACAGCAGAATATCTCTGGGATTAGCTGATGCGTCGTTCGCGTTCCATAACCACGCGACCAATAAACGTCATCTGTTCACCATGGCACAGGAATTATGGAAATAAACCCCGCGAGTTGCGTACCAGAGTGAGAAGCATGTCCTAAAGGATACCAACTGTACCAACAGCGATGGGAAGTTTCGCTTACGGCTAGTGCCTTTGGAACTAACAGCAATAGACGTGCGGTGATTTTGTACTATTAACTACAAAGAGTGGATGTATGAGTGGCTTAAAACGGGAAAATAATCGTCAATAAATTCAAATTTACTTNTACTATTAACTACAAAGAGTGGATGTATGAGTGGCTTAAAACGGGAAAATAATCGTCAATAAATTCAAATTTACTTCATTATTATAAAAAAAGGAAAATTGTGTTAAGTTTGAATATCCTTAAGAAACTACGTCAATTATTAAACATATTAATTTTGTGACAATAGGTTTTTTATTGCATTACATTCTCTAACTTCGCAGCTCTATCGAGGGAAGGCCACTCTTACCTACGCTAGAAGACCCGATAAGCTGGACTCACAACCATCCGTCGCATTCGTCAGTCGTCCGTCCGTCCGTCCAGTGGTAACGTGATCTTTAAACAATCGCAGGGTAACTTTTTTTATCCGTGAAATATTTACCAAACTTAAACTTTCGATGGACGGACGGATGAGTCACCGCCTTCTGACGACATTCCTTAGACGTGAATACGCACTTTGAAATAAAATGCAGGGCGGTGGATCTGTATTTATTTATATTTTGTGGTATATTCAGGAATTTTAAAAGTAAAAATATTTAGTATAAACTCTTATAACGCGAAAAAAAATTATTACCCAAAAAATATTTTTCTCTTGAAATTGTATTTCCAACCACAATAAATCTAAAACTAAAGAAAGATCACGTCGTTAAGTTGTCACACTGAAATTTTGCCGCACAGAAGGATTGTCGGACGACGGATTGTTATGAATCGCTCTCAACTGACCGACGAAAAAACAGACGGATGACTGACAGACGGACGGACAAATGACGGGTGCGATGGATGGTTGTGAGTCCAGCTTTATTGTTTCGATGATAACAACATTGAGTCGCGCCAACTGCGAGGTAATTGCACATAAAAGTGAAGAGAATAAAATAAATTCTTGTTGATAACTACGATAACGAGGAAATTGCACATTAATATGCAAAAGTATAAATCAAAAGTAAATTACGAAAACTTGAAACGTTAATGTAACAGAATGATTTGGACGTTGTAAGAAGGCCGGAATTTTCCATATTCATAAAATTATTGTGACTGAAATAGTAAACAATACAATGCTACGTATGAAACAGGNTTCATAAAATTATTGTGACTGAAATAGTAAACAATACAATGCTACGTATGAAACAGGAAAAAAAAACTAGTTTGTAAACTTATTTTTAGTCACTTGTTTTCTTAAAGTCTCGCTATTGATCAAATGCCTGAGGATTAAAATTTGAACAATTTATTTAAATTTACCTCTTTTACTTCAATCTGCTCAAATGCATTTGCTCCAACTCAAATATCGTCAGACAATCCTCTTCGCTTCTGCCAGCCCCATCCTACCCCTCCTCGTCATCACTCACTGCTCTTACGACCCAGTTGCCCGCGCATGCGCAGTGGGATGCAGCAAAGAGTCCATTTAACAGCGCATGCGCGGCCACTGGAGGCCAAGAGCCATATGCAAGCATTTAATTAAACAAACCAAACGTGTAACAAAAGTAACCTAGGATTTTAGGCGAATCACGATTATTTTGCATAAACCTAGGATTTTGGGCAGATCGCAGGAATCAGAGTATAGGCCTACTGCAAGCTGTGATGTCTGCTTCGCCCGCCTCTATCGTATGATATTCCGAGTCAGTTAGGTCCATATTCAAGGGTAAGCACGGTCGATTGGGAGCCTATACATGGTGGTTATGAATAGCGGAATTAAGGTTATCGGGCTTCCTGATTATCACGGACACCAAACCACTCGTACCCTGGCTCGGCATTCGAGAAAATTTCCAGACATATCGGAAAGTTGAAACCTAGTTTTCTCAAGTCCGACCTCCTCACTTTACAAGCACGGCGCTTTAGCCGCAAAGTAGATAATTATACAGAGGCGAAATTACGTGATGGTTCCTTTGACGTGGGCGTATCCGTTCGCTGAATGGCTGCGCGAGGCTCTAGAAGTCGGCCTTGTGCCTCATTGGCTATTGCGTGATGCGAAATGTTTCCTACTGGTTGGACTGCCGGCTCGCAAGTAAGTAACCAGACGCTGACTGGCGAATGGCGTGACATTTCGACATGTGACATTCCACCATCACATGGTGGAAAAAAAAAATCACATTTAAGGAGCCTCCCTAGTTGTCAATTCGTCATACGGGTGTAATTGTATGAAGTTGTGGCTATTCTAATTTTTAAAAAAGTTGTAAAATATTTCAACGAAAATTTTATTGAGACAGAAACGAAAGGCGATATTTTGTTGCCCATTCATAAGTTTGGTTACTGAAACCTAAATATTGTCTTTGAAAAGTGTCAAAACCGCTTTAAGTAGCCTCTACGCTATTTACAGTGTTTTGAACTATAGCGACAATGCTGTATATTTTCTGAACAGATTATTGTATTAAAAACGTATAGTCAATGCTTAAAATTCAGAGGAAAGCGAACACATGTGAAGCTTGTTTATACCATTTCCCATCGCCGTAGCAATGCTTCCTTTTGACCGAACGTGGCCTTGAGGTCGTTCAATATTGTTTACTAGAGATTCCCCTTAAGGCGTCCGTCGACATTTCGATTATTATGCTATTTTGAGTCATATAAAACAAGGACGCCGCGGGTGAATGCATATAATCCCCCTCCTCCAAATTGTTCGTTGATATTGTTCTATAGTGAGAGACCATTGCAACTAGGAACCTTTGACAAAGTTCACTGCAGCTATTGGGAAAAAGTAAAGTCATAAGATATTTTCTCTGCGTTTTGGAGATAAGTTTTTTGGTGTGACTATTCGCGGTTAATTTAGAACTTTTGAAATTTCTGCTTAGGATCTACTTCTCTGGGTATTTAGTATCATTCCGCCATATGTACAATTAAAATTGGGATGTTCCACATCACTTTATTTATGCGTACACCGATTTTAAACGTGAAACTGTCACGAATTAATATGCCCAATATCAGTGTTATGTGCCGAAAAAAAATTAACTAAATTTTGTAAGTTCAGCGTCTACAAATTTAAAACACCACACATTTAATAAAACTTTAGTCATGGAACTATTTTTCCTAGTTCACTGCTAACTTAACNAGGAACCTTTGACAAAGTTCACTGCAGCTATTGGGAAAAAGTAAAGTCATAAGATATTTTCTCTGCGTTTTGGAGAAGTTTTTTGGTGTGACAATTCGCGGTTAATTTAGAACTTTTGAAATTTCTGCTTAGGATCTACTTCTCTGGGTATTTAGTATCATTCCGCCATATGTACAATTAAAATTGGGATGTACCACATCACTTTATTTATGCGTACACCGATTTTAATCGTGAAACTGTCACGAATTAATATGCCCAATATCAGTGTTATGTGCCGAAAAAAAATTAACTAAATTTTGTAAGTTCAGCGTCCACAAATTTAAAACACCACACATTTAATAAAACTTTAGTCATGGAACTATTTTTCCTAGTTCACTGCTAACTTAACGAGTTTTCAGTAAGTGCTTAAGTTAAAATATGTGCGGTCATGGGCAATACGTTTTTCCTAGGTTTGTTTTAAAAGTGCTCAATTAACCGAAAATGGCTTATAGGTAGAGACATGCAAAATTCGCGTTATTGTTTGGCATCAGGCTGAACTTCCCAGTACTGTATGCACTAGAGCAGGTGTCATTTCTCCATTGGCTGCTGCAAAGACGTGAAGTCTCTCCCTTTCTGACTGAACTGCGCGTGATTGGGTTTACAATTGTGATGCGATCATTTATTGGCACCGAGTTACCCCGGGCGTGTCACATAGGGTATGGTCCAATGACAACCGTATTGCAAAGGCACACGTGTTTAAAGTTTAACGTGTCCCCAAATAATAACGCGAATTTTGTAGATCTCCTGCTTACAGGCAAGTTCTCCTATTGCTCTGTATATTTACAGTGTAGTTTGTCAAATGTGCTCGCTAGGATAACAGGTTATTTCAACGTAAAAACCCGTAACTTGGAGCGCACGGGAAGCTAAAACGCCTACAACATATGCATTACGCGGAACGTATGTGTGTTGCGTTGTGTTGTCGTGAAGGCGTTGTCTGTGTTGAAATTAGATTTTTTTTTCCTTGTTCTAAACATTCCGGGCATATTACACGGCGATGCTTGTTACTGACTGGCCTGGTGTTCAATATCGCCGGCGCTCGCTTATATTAGTTTTCATTCTTCTTATACAATCAGATGTGAATGTAGCACCCAGCAATCCTTGGCTCTTGAACTGGATTCTAACATGTTTCAAATCTCTATATGTTTTGACACTAAAATACTGAAGTTTTTAGGATTCCATTATATTGGGAACATGGGGAACGACACACTTGAGACGAAATGGTAATACAATTTTAGACGTTTCGCGTAGTATAAACATTATTCTGGACCCCTTCAATAAATCTACNCGGCCATAGCTTCGATTCCTAAGATTATAAGCAAGCTATTCTCGTTTTGTCCCCTCTCCCTTTTTTTCATACACGCACACACACATACACACACACACACACACAAGAAATGCTTCAACCAAAATCACAGTCTCATAAACTCTCCGTTGACCGGATCATTAAAAAAATTGATTTTTATACAACTTGCTGTGGTTATGTTATTCTGCTAACAGGGGCACTCGTCGTATTATTAATATCTAAAACAGCTCTTACACTCACATAAGTCTTTAGCGAAACCTTTGCACACATAAGTATTGCAAGTATATTCATGCTTAGATCTGTTCACCAGCACTTCTGTAAAATTAAAATACGAAAGGCAGTTAATTTGACTTTCAGGTATCCTCGTGAAATATGAGAAGATTGTAGGTATACATTGCATACTCACAGCGTACAAAACTGNATTTGACTTTCAGGTATCCTCGTGAAATATGAGAAGATTGTAGGTATACATTGCATACTCACAGCGTACAAAACTGTCGATCTACTGGATGGAACAACTTTTTAATATACTTTATTTTAGAAAGTTATGGACGTTAAATAGTATTTATGAACCGATATCTAGTATTAACAAAATAAAACTTGGCATATGAAGACGAAAAAATAAACATGCAAATAAATACAGCTTCATTCGCAACTGTATTTTGGAATCTAAAGAATTTAAATTTACCATAAGGCTTCTTGTTATTGCGAATCGCTCCAGNATTTGACTTTCAGGTATCCTCGTGAAATATGAGAAGATTGTAGGTATACATTGCATACTCACAGCGTACAAAACTGCCGATCTACTGGATGGAACAACTTTTTAATATACTTTATTTTAGAAAGTTATGGACGTTAAATAGTATTTATGAACCGATATCTAGTATTAACAAAATAAAACTTGGCATATGAAGACGAAAAAATAAACATGCAAATAAATACAGCTTCATTCGCAACTGTATTTTGGAATCTAAAGAATTTAAATTTACCATAAGGCTTCTTGTTATTGCGAATCGCTCCAGATGACAGCACAGACAAGGATATGGTTAACCATGTTGGCGAATAACACTTCGTAAGTTAGCAGTAAGTTTTACACAATGTCTCCGGCAAGGTAAAGAATGAACCTTTAAAATTTTCATAGTACTTATAGTGCCGGTAACTGTCTAATAAAAAATAATACGTAGGTTAGTATAGAATAAGTACAACATTGCTGAGGAAATGTGGGAATAAATAAAGCTTTAAATCAGAGATTCCTACAATTGGTTTCGACCATGTCTTGATGTTTTATTTTGTTGTTATGCTAGTGGAAGTTACCATGAAGAGAGTGTAGCTACGAAATAAGTGCCAATATTTCTTAGTTTAGTCTTGGGATGGACGCTTTTCGTTCTGTGCGATGCACGCATTTGGTTCTGTGTGTTTAACAACCTCCATCTCTCGTCTCCAAAATTGACTCACTGTTACGCTGTCTATTTTCCTTTGGTTCTTCGATATTACTTTTAAGCTCTTCATTGTAGAGGTGATTCGATACGCAAGGAAAAGAAAACAGAATTTTTACTCAGTTGTATCCACGATTGTTAAGACACTGACTGTCCATCTCTACGGATCGGATATCTTTCAAAGCACGTCTACGTTTTAAAAAATTGAAGTAAATAAAACTACTGAGTATACCAGTTATAGTCAATTCACTGTTGCTTCCAACTTTTCTGAAGCCTTGTTTAAGCTCTAGTTTCAGGTTATTTCGCCGCCTCATGCAAACAAAACTTAACAAAGTCTGCAAAATTAGACCAGTCGTGGGCACTCAGTTGCATAATATTTTGCATGAGAACTATTTATTACTACGTATTACCAATAAAGCTATTTTCTCTCTGTTTATATTCTTATTAGTTATAAAACCAAGCATTATAATTAATAGATAAAAGATAAGAAAAGGGTAAAATTTAGCCAAAAGAAGCTACTTGATGTTAAAAAAAGTATAAAACGCTTGTGATACATGAAATATTTAGAAAACAACCCAACATCTCAGGCATGGGGTGATTTTTCAAATGGTTAAGTAAAAAATCTGAAGATACCACCGCGAGCGAAGTATAAAACTTTAAGTACGTAAGTTTTTTTATGCACCAAAAAAATTATCTTTCCTGTAGGAAGAATACGATGAGTTCATTGTGCCACATTTGTGCTCAGGCGATAAGATAATTCACCTGATATGACGTAGAGATCATGTTGTACTCCCACGGTTGGTGTTTCTAGTGTCAAGCATGTCACACTTTCAGTATCGTTAAATTAAACGAACAAAATCAAGTTTACGGATGAGAATGAATGGTACTTAAAATTTCGTTGCATTCGAACATAGACTGATTTTCATATTAACGTTGTGGACGTTTTAGGGAGCGTGCACAAAGTACCCTCTTCACNTATAAAACGCTTGTGATACATGAAATATTTAGAAAACAACCCAACATCTCAGGCATGGGGTGATTTTTCAAATGGTTAAGTAAAAAATCTGAAGATACCACCGCGAGCGAAGTATAAAACTTTAAGTACGTAAGTTTTTTTATGCACCAAAAAAATTATCTTTCCTGTAGGAAGAATACGATGAGTTCATTGTGCCACATTTGTGCTCAGGCGATAAGATAATTCACCTGATATGACGTAGAGATCATGTTGTACTCCCACGGTTGGTGTTTCTAGTGTCGAGCATGTCACACTTTCAGTATCGTTAAATGAAACGAACAAAATCAAGTTTACGGATGAGAATGAATGGTACTTAAAATTTCGTTGCATTCGAACATAGACTGATTTTCATATTAACGTTGTGGACGTTTTAGGGAGCCTGCACAAAGTACCCTCTTCATNATTTCGTTGCATTCGAACATAGACTGATTTTCATATTAACGTTGTGGACGTTTTAGGGAGCGTGCACAAAGTACCCTCTTCACAATAAAAATGAACGCACCTTGTAAAAGACGTTCGATAACCGTGCAAGTTGTTGATTAGGCACTTCGATGAATGTTATGCGAACGACGTGTTTTTCCCAATGGAGCATGCAAATTTATCGTAAGTGGGCGGTGCCGATGCTCTTTGTGTGACGTACATAAACAGTCTTAAGAACAGTGCATATGACGTGAAAGCTTGATATTTTCAGCAGTGATTAATAAATGATAGGTTTGCAGAGAGGACGTACTAGACAGCAACACTTCTGATGAAGTTTAAAAGAGGCCGGATAAAAGGGCATTGAGAGCCAGGATGGACGACATATTACTTCGTCCGTCATCTGGACTATTCTAACCTTACAGTTATATCGTGTCAACGGCAATGGACATAGTATATAGTACGTATCCATACATGACGGACCAGTTCTGGACGACCCCGAAACACCACCAGGAGGGCTGGCCTTTAATTGCTATACAGGCACTAACAGTCATAGGTTTTCTTGTCAATCGTCCAGCGACAAGTGGCAGCTTCACAGAGTATCGTGCCTGTACAACAAGCATTTGCAGGTCCATAGCACCTGTGTTAAGTTATTAACACTTCAGAGTCGTCGTCTTCGTTTGTAGTGATGTCAGCAAAGAGCAACGCGGAAAGATACGGACTGGAAACGTGTTTTCTTTAGCGGCCAATCATGCTTTTCTCAGGAGAACAGGTCACCAATATGCCAGTGTTTTGGAGGATCGCATGAGAGCACTATAATCCTTGCCTCGCTTAAGAGAGGCACAGTTCTTGTACTACCGGTTTGATTTTCTGGGAAGTACGTTATCACTTGTGATAACTGTTCACCAAAGGTAAAGGCTGTTCACGATAAAGTAAGCAATTTTGAAATCAACCTTTGAAAAAAATACTACCCATAACTGCATATATAGTCTGTTCGCGGTTTCTTCACACTTTATGAATAAATGAAAAATCACCCCATGTATGACGTGTTTGGTTGTTTCCCGAAGTACGCCATGTGTGACAAACTTTTTATAATTCTGTTAACATAAAGGTGTCTAATTTGTGGTTAAATTAAACTTGTACTTAAATTTTATTTATCATTTATTTACTATCATATTTCACTTATAATTAATATGAATAAAAACAGTAAAGCAATAGGTGTGTTCGTAATGACTAGTAATAAATAGTTCTTATACAAAATATTATTACACTGAGAGCGCACAAATACGGTGCATTGTCCCTTTGGTGTAATTTTCTAGACTCTGTTGCGCCTTGCTTGCATGAGGCGGAGGAATATCCTTGATCTACAACATTAGCAGGGCTTCAGAAAAGTTTGAATTAACCATGAATGGACTATACGTTCCAGCACACGTTGACACACAAGCTACCGATTAATTTGGCAGCTATTTTATGAAAATAGTTAGAATATTTTACGTTGTGTTACTAGCGAAAAGTTTGAATGTATGGCTACTGATGTCAGTGTTCTGGTTTTATAAACATCAGATAGATTTGCACATTATCAACACATTTACTTTCCTAAAAATCCCACGATTTCACTTGGATGACGCATGAATAAAGTGAGACGTTTCACTAAAATGCTGGGGCCGCGGTGGTGTAGTGGTTAGTCTACTCGCCTCCCACATAGGCGAACCGGTTTCGATTCCCAACGGGGTCGCTCCTCGGATTTTCGCAAGTGGGAATCGTGCGGACGATACCACTGGTCAGCGGGTTTTCTAAGGGATCTCCCGTTTCCCCCGCCCTTGCATTCCGGCGCCGCTCCATGCTCACCTCGCTTCACCCTCATCGGATCTCAAAACCCCGATGTTAAGAGCCGCCCAAATATCTTTGCTCACTCACTCTTACTGCAATGCTAATTATACATGTTGCGGAATGACACAAAATGTGAATAAAAGTAGATCCCAAGGCTTTAGAAAGTTCTCAAATAACCGTAAACAACCTATGGCGGCACAAAAGTTACTAAACCAATAGGGGAATGTTTGCAGCACGCAGTTTGCGTGGAGCAAAAGTGCAAAAACTGGCTTCATCTCGACACTCAGTATGTGTAGGGTAGGGACTGCAAAAGCACGGCCTATCGATCCTTTTGGCCTGATAAGTTTTCAGCAAGAGGTGTTAGAAAAGTTTTTTGCCGAGGTACCAGAACTTAATCAATTTTAGGCCAAGCTCGCAAAACATTTCCATTTTTAGTTTGGAGTAACTAGCCCCAGGGCTGCACCTTCTGCCTGTGCAGCACACAATGTCAGTTCCCAGAACATCGCGCAGCCAATCAGAGAACGCCATTTCGTCTCTGTGTACTTATCTAAGCTGTGGTGCTATCATTATTCCTCGCTGACAGTCCAGGAGTCAGTTTTCAGCAAGATAAAGCTCGCCCTCGCACAAGCTCTGGTATGTCAGGAGTGTTAACGTCACGAGCGAGTGAAAAGAGATTTGGGCGGCTTTTGACAGCGAGGTCTTGAATGCCGATGAGGGTGAAGCGAGGTGAGCATGGAGCAGCACCGGAATGAAAGAGCGGGGGAAATGGGCGATCCCCGAGAAAACCCGCCGACCAGCCGCATCATCCGGCACGATTCCCACTTGCGGGAGTGGCCCGGCCGGGGATTGAACCCGGTTCGCCTTGGTGGGAGGCGAGCAGTCATACCACTCTGCCACCGCCGCCCATGCTTACGTCATGTTTCAACAATTCAGTGGACTGCCCGTTAGATTTGTCGTCCATAAAATATCTGTGGCGCCGTCCTCTATGTCGAAATGTTGGGCATTAGTAGCGAAATTTGCAACAACTCTAGTAGGCCCCTTAACCCGGGCGTTGGAGTGGAGGTGGAGGATTATGAGAGATTGCCACATTGGAGCAACTAGATAGATTTACTCTGTTAGATTACTTTGTTTTTTTAGGAGTAATTATTTACAAAGGGTTGTAATTGAAAGCACTGTAGTATATTGTAGAATAAAATAGCACCAGACTTATTTTTTAGCACTGTAAATAAATAAAAAAATTAATTTAGTTCTTTAATTTCACGACGATCATCATCCCTCACAAACCTGGCAAAGAATCTTGCTGCACAAATTTTTGTGACAATGAGTGTAGACAATACCTTTAAGACTTTATACCGGACAACCTCTCCTTTCTGTGATACATTTAAATCATTGTCAGTATTTCAATGTTAGTTGTTTTCACATTCTGACACTATGACATTGAGGTGGGTAATATAAATTTTGTTTTACCCGTCAGAATTAGGCTCTTTCTGTTGTTTTGGTCTGAAGTTCTCACTATCTCTGAATTCACGACCTATTTCTTTCTAAGTTTAGCTGCTGTCTTAAATTCAGTGTAATCTTCACAAGTGTGTACACATTTACAAATGCTGGTATAAAATACGTTGCTCAATTTTTAAACCATTAGGTCAGTCTATATCGGTCGAAAGGCTTGAATTGTAACCAAGCTATCAAGAGTTCGCTCCTCAAAGGAACCGGACAAATTCGTCTTAACGCCGCCACTTTTTCCGTGTAATTCTATACCTACAAAACAGCGTTTATTCTTTTGCAAAACATACGGATGTACAGCGCGCAAACCACCATTGGAAACGAAAATTCGTATCCTAACTAAGGCTGCGTCTCATCTCACCCAGAGAGTGCGCTTTCGTGTTCTCGTTAAGACGCTAACGTCAGAACATCTCTCCCCTACCCAACCGCACACACCAATCCCACAGAGGAACAAGACTTCAGAGAGGGAGCGAAGTTCTCACTACGCTATCTCAAACTCTTTTTACACCCGTTACATTTATTTACAAACTGAACATTTTTGAATTTTATACTATACAGGCTGTATCTAAATTAGGGTTGAGTTGAGAGATTTGGGAGGCTCTTAAAAACGAGGACTTGAGAACCGATGAGGGCGAAATGAGGTGAGAATGGAGCAGCACCGGAAAGCAAGGGTGGGGGAAACAGGAGATGTCCCAGAAAACCCGCCAAACAGCGGCATCGTCCGGCACGATTCCTACTTGCGAAAATCCGGGCGTGACCCGGCCGGGGACTGAACCCGGTTCGCCTTGGTGGGAGGTGAGCAGACTAACCGCTCAGCCACCGTGGCCCCTCTAAATTAGACCAAAAAATTTAGGCTGCAGGTTAATCACGAAAAAGAAAAGTGAATCGTATATAAAACCTAAGGTCTAAAGTGAATCTTAAGGGTGATACACGTCTTTGAAGTTCGACCTAAAGCACCAGTTTATTAAAAATACGGAAAATTATTTGAGAATGAATACTTTCTGCATAATGTGTGAAGTCAATTGTGACGTGCTGTTTTATAATCCATCTTTTAAATCCCAAGTTTGCTACAGTGTCATGGATATTAACTCGAAATAAGGGTAGTAACCATAATTATTTTTTTCATTAAATAATTTAATGGCAGCGACAGACAGGTATTGTGGTGTTTACAGATCTTTGTTCCAATATGCATTATCCAGACACTCGGTTTTCCATTTTGAGTATTTTCTCAGCTGTTTTTAAAAAACACGTTTTTCATGTTCATCTTCAAAGTTGTGTACCATTCTTACGATTCACTTTAGATCATTGGTCGTTACGTTTTCACTTTTTTTTTCTCGAGATTAACCTACTGCCGAAGTTTGTCCATCTAATTTAGATACAACCTGCACATGCAACAAATATGGCAAATACGTAACATTTAACTACACGTACATACATTAATTATTTTTGATCAGTTACGGATTTTATAAAACATTTTGGCTATTACCATTATTTGTTACACATGGAATAAGAATGAACCTTTGAGCAATACGGAAATGAGACCGTGGGAAGTGACAGAGAGAGGTGGCATAGAGGTAACACGATGGTCTCTCTTTGGGATCGACCCAGTTCTATTTTCGATCTGACCATCCTGATTTTGTTATTTACTGGTTTCCCTAAATCAGGAGAATACTGGGATGCTTCCTTAATACAAGCCATGGCCGATTCCTTCCTCGCACATACTTGTTCGGACACCTTGTTACAACTCAAATGACCTCGCTGTCGAGGAATCGTAAATACCTACCTTACATACCTTGGAAAATAATACCGTTTTTGATTTTCCGCGCAGGTGTTAACAGACTATAACGTTTTAAAATATTCCCGTGGGTTGGTATATGACGTACCTTCTATTTATATATTTTTTTAAAATCAGATTTTGGAATTGTAAATTGGAATTGGAAAGGGTTTATTAACGGTTATGCCTGAAGGCTTGCGAGTGGATGGCTTATAAACTAAACTTACGACCTAACTTAAACTAACACCCATGCCTTTCCTAGGATTCGAACCCACAACTTCCCGCACCCCACACGGCGGCGCACCAATCGATTGCGCCACGGGACGTCGGATTTTTAACCAGAGAACGTATTTTCCAGACCGAGAGTGCAGCATTCAACGAAGAAACTCTCGGTAAATAATTGCTTTAAAAAAAAGTAGTTATTTGTTTTATGATTTTTTGAGGCACTGCCTAAGAAGTAAACTTGGTAAAACTGACGCCGCCCATGTCACATCAAGGTACCTTAAACGAAGTTCAGTTTAGTCATTTACATCTAAAAACGTCCCCACCTATAACTCCTCACCACAGCTGTTTTCAATGTTTCACAGCCTGAATATAACTGAAATATCGCCGCACTTCCTGCTCTCACGTGAAGAACGGTGTTGCGCAACATGAAAAGCGTGAACGAGTAAGTCATAGAAATGACGTAATCAGTCATCTACCCAATTAAGGCGCCCGTTTACCTGGCGCACGAACTGGGTTGCAGTGTGTTTGTAATACTATTTTTTAAAACAAGCAATTTACGTGTACACAATCTGTCTCCACACGATGAGAAATCTCACTTCAGACTACGGCAAAATAAAACTTTCAACGTATCACGCTTATTAAAAACAATATTTTGAAGCTCTTCCATATGGCCAAAAGCTAAATTTCTAGACTGTTACAGCTTAGATAATTCTGGGTGAACACCATCGAAACAGTCATAAGACCCTGCACTGAACTTTGCTACTTCGCATGAAATAATCACTTTTCTTCACAGCTGCTACATGTTAGAAAATAATGGATGTATTGAAACTGAAACTGACTCAGGAAGCTTGGAAAACTATTATATGTGCCCTGCCACGCCAAAACAATTGATTCACCCTCGGTTCCGGAAGGTATAGCGAAAAAACTGCTAAATGCAATATGGAAGAGAACAACCCCCTTAATATCTCGCAGTAAATTTTGTACTGCGAAAGCCTACATGCCAGTTCAGAGCGTTGCGCTTAGTGGCGATGGCGCGCCTGTTGTGCGTAACATTATATCCCTTATCGCTCCCACGCTTCTCGGCTCAAAAGCGGAAGATACATCTAAGTAGGCGGTATCCTTAATGAAAGATCGAAGTATGTAACAGAAGCGCGGCTTGTTCGCTGCCTGTGAAGCTTAGTTAACGATCAATTTCGTGTGCTTAATAGTCGTCTGCATAAAGACGTATAAAATAATGTGTGGTTTATTGTGAATATACTAGTCTTGGGTTTAACCAATCACACAAGACTAGAAATTAACTTGATTTTAGTCGGGTAGTGATTTATTTGAAATAATATAATTAACAATTTTTGTTAATGAGTAAAAGAGAATAAAAAAGTCAATTTTATTTAGAAATGAGAGAGAAATTATAATAATTATAAAACAAATATAAGATAACTAGGTAACTAACTAAAACCATTATATTTTATTATTAACGTATATTAAAATTTTAATTATATGTGACCTATTTGGAACACTGCGCACCTAGCGGCGGAAATTTTCCCTATGCCAAACTCCCCATAAGAAATCTCGTTTTGTTCCTAACCTGAGCAGAACTAACCTTACTTTGGGTTAGGTCAATGTTGGGTACATGCGCAGAAGACGAATAATCGGTCTACCTCATCTTTAGTGTCTGACTGAAACACCGGCAGAGAGAGGAGTGATGACCGGCGACGGTGCTGCCTGCCGGCGGCAGCGGCCGTCCGGGGAACCAGCGCGACCACACTGTTGTGACGCCCTAGCCAACACATCCTGCCGCACGCAGGCTGGCCAACCGACCAGGCACGTCTTCAAGGTCGAGTCCACTGCTCGCTGACCCCGCCCACACCGCCTCAAGCGTCTCTACTACTTCTTGACGTCTTCCTGTGGCACCATTGCGGCGGGGATTGCGATCTTGTCTTCAAACACAGCTAGCTCGCCCACAATTTGTTTTGAAACGCCCACACAGAACAAGCTGCCTGGTGGTTTAGTGACTTTTATTACCAGCGCACGTGAATGTTATGAGTTGAGGACTATGGGAAGGTCTTGCAGTGTCTCAGTTTCCGAAACACAAAAATAAGAACAGAATTTGAGATAATTAATATATTTTGGTAGGGTCAGATTTCATAACAAGATCTTTTAATTATGCCAGCTATTGTAAAACAGAATAGTTGACACAGTATATTAACAAATTGATTTGTATACATAAATTAGTATTCGAAAAACAGTTTTTTTTAACTATAAATTGTATAAAAAATCGCTGTATTCGAAGGGATTTTTAATTTAAGTATTTAGTCAATAAAATAAACGCCATTCAAATATATTGTTGCAAGACTCCAGGAGGCATATCAGAGTTCGTGAGGGATAGAGGTCTTAATAATAATAATAATAAAAACTATATATTATTATTTTTTTCAATTTATTTATTCTGCTATAAATATTTACATATATATTATTTACAACATTAAACTACCCATCTCTACTATTACTCTTGTTATTTTAATTAAAGTCCTTATCGCTGTGTAAATTGGTTAGTCACACTCATTATTTACACATTTTCACTCTGTCTATTGCCATCATTCCCAATGTCTGTCACTCACTCATCCAGTTCAGTAGTCCCGCTCGCCAGCCTCACTCTCCGCTGTACCGATGCTCGCAGTTCGCAGACTTCGGAAGCCCGTTACAGCTTAAGTAGTCTCGCTGGACCGATCTAGAAGGTTCCCCGCACCACGAGTCTCGCTGAGAGGCAAGGGCGACGACCTGAACATTCTTTCAACGATAACTCCACAAATGCAATCCGCTGAAGTGTCGGGAGTGCGCACAAGTCCCGATAGGCTTATCTCTGTGGTAGTGGCACGTTTTTGTAAATCTCCGCGCACTCCTCGAGTTTCCAGCGACTCCCTTGGCACACTCCTTCACATGTTAGACCGGGACGGCGCAAGGGGAGCTATGCAAGGCAGCAGCACGTAACATAAGCATTTGTCCCTGGAAACTGAGAGGGAAGGGAATGTTGACTGTGCAACGTCCGGGACTAGGGAGCTAAAATTTGTCTACAGATCATCACACTGTCGTGAGTGAGTTTACGGCAGTTAACGATATACTCTTGAGTGGTGTTCTTAAATTAATTATTTTGTATCGACGAAAGGGTATTTACAGAAATATCTTACACCTTTGTGTCATTAAATTCCATTATTAAGTGGTTTGCCTTTTTTAATAATCAGATTACAGCCTAAACATAAGGGAAAAGTTGAGGTAAAGGTACATTATCCCTCAAATTTTGTAACTGTCATACAGCTAAACCATAATTTTTTTTCATGAAATCCAGCTATTAAAATATTTTTAATGTATTTTATTCATAGATATGCATGATGGTGCAAACATGATTCACAACATATAACAATAATGACATACATATTTCGGTTTTAAGCTTTGATGAAAAGTTTTAACACTGGAGGCATCCTGAGTATAAAAATAACAACTTATACAGTTAAACATGCGTTCGGCATTCGAACCCAGCACCTTTCGTACCAAATATCCAACTACTCGTTTCCTTGGTAACCGCCACGTTACAATCTTTAAATGTTCACAGCAGTAAAATACGTGAATTGATAACATTACCAGCTAATTATTAAAGGGCAGTTCCCGTAACGGAGATACAAAGCAAATGTCTCAGTCCCGAATAAGTCATGGGGGGTGTGTACTTTTAACTGTAGGTTAATTTAATATACAAGTCATTCCCGTGACAGCACAAAAGCAAGCGATAGAAATTAACAAGTGCCATTAATGAACTGAGCTGACAGTATTTTCCCAGGGTCTATGAATTTCTTTAAATAAATTTATCTCTTCTGCACTCGTCAATCAACGTTAATAATTTCCTGACTTAATACAACTGGGCCAAAATAACAAAACTCTTGATCGTTAGTTATCACAGTGATGGAGATAACAGATTCTAGGTAGTACGTCAACTGTAGAACACAAGACGTGCGTGGAGGGCTGCAGTCAACAGAGAATAAAGTGATCATTAAGGACGGTATACGCCTTTGAATTTGCAGCTGAACCATTATTTCGAAAGATAACATTAACAATTAACGATGGAAAATGTATCATTTGGCTAATGTACAAATAACCGAACAAAGCTGCAGCTAGAGTCCCTGCAAAACAGTTAGTTGGAATCATTTATTTTATGTAATGTTTTGTTACGTGCAAAAGTAATTGTTTTTTTACGGGGCCTCTCTAATAAAATATTTTTAACACCTCAAGGTCACGTCCGGACGTTAGGAAGCATTGCGAAGGCGATGGAAAACAGCATAAACAAACTTCCCGTGTGTTCTGTTTTCTAAGAATTTTAAGCGGTGACTATAGGGTTTTGGGGGCCGCGGTGGCTAAGCAGTTAGACTGCTCGCCTCCCACCAAGGCGAACCGGGTTCAATCCCCGGCAGGGTCACTCCCAGATTTTGGCAAGTAGGAATTGTGCCGGACGATGGCGTTGGTCAATGGGTTTTCTCGGGGATTTGCCGTTTTCCCCGCCCTTGCATTCCGGCATTGCTCCAATCTCACATCATTTCACCCTCATCGGCTATCAAGACCTCGTTGTTAAGAGCCACCCAAATCCTTCAACAACTACAGGATTTTAATACAGCAATCTGTTTACAAAAAAATACAGCATTGTCGCTAGTGTACAAAACTGTTTTACAGAAAAAATCGTAAACAGAGGGATATTTACAGCTATGTTTGCTTAATTGTGACACTTTTCAATAACATTTGTGTTTCAATAAACAAATATATAAATTGGCAACAAAATATCGGCTTTCATTTGTCCTGAAAAAAAATTAACATTGAAATATTTTATAGATTTTTAAAAATTATTATAGACACAACTGCCTAAAATGAGACCCATATGACGAGGGATGCCCTTTAACGAAAAAAAATATTGACCATCACGTCAGAATGAACTAAAACGTTGGTGTGTAAAGTTTCCGAAGAATTCACTCGTTACACCCTTAGTGCTGCGTGTCGTAAAACACGAGTGTGTATAATACATGGCAAAAAGAAAAACAGTCCTAATGCGCATTGGTTACCCTGCTACATATCCAAACATTTTGGGGTTTTGCTCGCTAGAGGCGTTCAAAGTTTCAGGAAGGAAGGTCGTGGGCATAAAAGTTTTGGAAAACGTTTGGTCAAATAATTTTACTGGGTCGGTTTCTCGTTCCATCTTAACAGCTACTAGGTAAAGGCGTTGTAGTAAACGCCACGTTAGGCGTCTTGGCGTCTCGAATAGTTCTTTTGAACCTAATGCGTCTTTGGCAGGCTAAAAATGCATACCATAATTTTTCTTCTGAGGCGTAGGAACAGAAGAATTTTGTTCCTCGCGCTGTCGGAACTTTTTATTCCCGTTACTTGGATTCTCCGTAATCATAATCGCATAGACGTAAAGCGTAGAAAAACGTCACGTTAAGTCTGACTAAGCCTTCACCCGCGTGTCTGGTAATTTGGCAGTGCGTCTGATTAGCATTCGGGAGGGAGTGTGTTTTCGATCAAAAAAAGCTCTACTTGGGATAGATTTAACCAACTGGTTTTAACCCAAATTCGGAGTAAATGCTGCCGTATTTCCTTGAGTCTCATATTTTAAATTCTTACTTTATTAAAATAAAATCATGGATAATTTCGGTGCATAAAAATAAAAAAGGATTAGATTACGTTTCAAGTGTAATCTTCAAATGTTTAACACATTCATACAAAAGTTGCTCGTTGTGATCTTTCCCGCTTCGTCATGAGTTTTATTTTTTATTTAAAAAAATTAGCTATATTATGTAAGCCTACTAATTTTACAATAAAAAAAATAATTAGCTTACATTAGTGAAATAATGTAGCTTCGTCAATTTGTGATTTCATGTAAAACATACGACGTTAATTATTTAAGGTTCCCAATTTTTCTCCCGCTATACCTTTCTTCGGCTTATTTAAACGCGACTTTAATACGAATAACTGGAGCATGGCGGTCACAGTGACCCATAAGTCACACCTCGTGTTCACGAGAGTTTGAATGCATTTTTCTCTGAAATGCCACAGCGATAAAAATTTACGTCAAGCTATTTGTAGGCGACAGTAAATTTCATGTCTGCCCCGTTGCAAGGAAATTCTGAAAAAAAAAAAGATTAGAATGGTTTATACACGTGATCAAAAAATTAATACGACCTGAAATGAGAATTCAATGGTGGTCGTCTGCTGTGCGTAAATAGATCAGCGACATGTGCGCATTTAAAGGTCCCTTGGACCTGCTTTATCGAAGATGGCACATTTTTTTTGTTAACTGTTGCCAGTAGAGTAACACACTTTCAGGGTTTAGCAAACGGCAATGCTAAACAGCGAGACTAGATTCGTGAGGGATGGAGGTCTTAGCAGATAAAATATCAATAGGCGTAGTCCATTCAAGGTTACTTCCGACTTTTCTGAAGCCCTGCTTAAGTTCTACTTTCAGGATATTACTCCGCCTATTGCGAACAAAGCTTAACTATTTATATAACATTACACCAGAGGGACAACGCACAGCATTCGTGCGCACTCAGTTTAATAATGTTTTGCATAAGAACTATATCTTACTAGGCATTACCAACACACACTTTCTCCCTGTTTTTGTTCATATTAATAACAATTTAAATATTAAAATATGTAAATAAAATATACGTAAAGAATTAATTTAACCGAAAATAAGATACTTTTATGTGAACAGACGTATAAAACGCATGTGATACATGGCGTATTTAGGAGACAACCAAACACGTTATACTCGTACATGGGGAAATTATTCAAAGGTTTGATTCAAAAAGTGTGAAGATACCGCGAATAGACTATAGCTTTAATTTTATATTTATTTACAATAGTGGAAAAAAATCCTATACATTTCATTTTTTTGAATATGCTCTCACTCCATATGACTATCCTCAGTGATAAATAATAAACTATATTTAACAAGAAGTTACTGATAACTAGGGGCAGTGATATTTCGCGAAAAGATTTCGAGACTAGATACAGTCCAAAGCACTGTAGGGTCGTCCAGCTTCTTTGATTGGCTAAAAAATGTTCTGGCCCGTGTTCGTTTGTGCACGAATCACGAAGGTTCAGTGCCGGAGATACTTAGTCCTGAGTGGCTTGGTCAAAGACGGACATGGCACCAGCAGCCAATGAAGGTTTAATTACAGCCAAGGTGTGTGTATAGTATTGAAGTCTACTGTGTGCTCCGATTTTTACGCGAAAAGTCACTGGCCCTACTGATAACTAATGAGCCTACTTTCTTCTTCATGGGTGCAAATAGACTTCAATACTATATACACACCTTACACGTGACACAGAAGACGTAATGTGTCGAAC
This sequence comes from Clitarchus hookeri, assembly GCA_002778355.1. Taxonomy (NCBI): domain Eukaryota; kingdom Metazoa; phylum Arthropoda; class Insecta; order Phasmatodea; family Phasmatidae; genus Clitarchus; species Clitarchus hookeri. Next base: position 65,744 of record NQII01000196.1, on the reverse strand, counting down.
CAGTTGGAGAACAGAGGACTGTAAACACGCAGCAAGTGCACAGTATCGAGTAAAGTCAACCTTGCAGCGGTAGAACAACTTCTACCGTATTTGCTTGCAGTGGGTCGAGAAGTAGAGAGCGGGCGGAGTATCAACTGTTAGAAGCAGCGTAGAGGCAAAAATGAATGAAACGCGCGTGCGAGTTGCGCAGTAGCCACATTGTTTCAACATTGGACTGCTTCTTTTTGCCAACAGCACCAAGTGCTTTTAGAAGTTTATACTTTTCTTCTTACCTACTTTCAATGCAGCTAGGTATTTGCTATCCACGGAAAAGTGAGCACTTTTGAAAGCCCTAGGATTTGGAATAATAGTCAATAAATATTTTTTATTTTAGCCTTGGACGTTAACTACCGAGTATGGTGTAATATGAANTGCGTCTGATTAGCATTCGGGAGGGAGTGTGTTTTCGATCAAAAAAAGCTCTACTTGGGATAGATTTAACCAACTGATTTTAACCCAAATTCGAAGTAAATGCTGGCGTATTTCCTTGAGTCTCACATTTTAAATTCTTACTTTATTAAAATAAAATCATGGATAATTTCGGTGCATAAAAATAAAAAAGGATTAGATTACGNATTTTAAATTCTTACTTTATTAAAATAAAATCATGGATAATTTCGGTGCATAAAAATAAAAAAGGATTAGATTACGTTTCAAGTGTAATCTTCAAATGTTTAACACATTCATACAAAAGTTGCTCGTTGTGATCTTTCCCGCTTCGTCATGAGTTTTATTTTTTATTTAAAAAAATTAGCNACATTCATACAAAAGTTGCTCGTTGTGATCTTTCCCGCTTCGTCATGAGTTTTATTTTTTATTTAAAAAAATTAGCAATATTATGTAAGCCTACTAATTTTACAACAAAAAAAAATAGCTTACATTTGTGAAATAATGTAACTTCGTCAACTTGTGATTTCATGTAAAACATACGACGTTAATTACTTAAGGTTCCCAATTTCCCCCCCCCCCTATACCTTTCTTCGGCTTATTTAAACGCGAATTTAATACGAATAACTGGAGCATGGCGGTCACAGTGACCCACAAGTCACACCTCGTGTTCACGAGAGTTTGAATTGTGCTTCGTTGTTCAGCTTTCCTCTTGGCACTACAGACGAATGGCGCATTCAGAACAACGCTCTACAGCACAGAGGTGTTCAGCAACAAGTCGTGTTTACATTCCCGAGTAGGCTTGTGTGTTTTGGCAAGGAATTAAACTAGGCGATGATTGCAGAAATGTTTTTTCACAGACTCCTCCAAAGAAAGTCAAGAAACTACTTTTTTTACTTGGGGGCGTGTGTTTTTCTCTGAAACGCCACAGCGATAAAAATTTATGTCAAGCTATTTGTAGGCGACAGTAAATTTCATGTCTGCCCCGTTGCAAGAAAATTCTGAAAAAAAAATATTAGAATGGTTTATACAAGTGATCAAAAAATAAATACTACCTGAAATGGGAATTCAGTGGTGGTCGTCTGCTGTGCGTAAAGTGATCAGTGACATGTGCGCATTTAAAGGTCCCCTGGACTTGCTTTATCGAAGATGGCACATTTTTTTTGTTAACTGTTGCCAGTAGAGTAATACACTTTCAGGGTTTAGCAAACGGCAATGCTAAACAGCGAGACTAGATTCGTGAGGGATGGAGGTCTTAGCATATAAAATATCAATAGGCGTAGTCCATTCAAGGTTACTTCCAACTTTTCTGAAGCCCTGCTTAAGTTATACATTCAGGATATTCCTCCACCTATTGCGAACAAAGCTTAACTATTTCTATAACATTACACCAAAGGGACAACACACAGCATTCATGCGCACTCAGTTTAATAATGTTTTGCATAAGAACTATTTCTTACTAGGCATTACTAACACACACTTTCTCCCTGTTTTTGTTCATATTAATAACAATTGAAATATTAAAATATATAAATAAAATATACGTAAAAATTTAATTTAACCGAAAATAAGATACTTTTATGTGAACAGACGTATAAAACGCATGTGATACATGGCATATTTAGGACACAATCAAACACGTTATACTCGTACATGGGGAAATTTTTCAAAGGTTTGATTCAAAAAGTGGGAAGATACCGTGAATAGACTATAGCTTTAATTTTATATTTATTTACAATAGTGGAAAAAAATCATATACATTTCATTTTTTAAAATATGCTCTCGCTCTATATGACTATCCTCAGTGATAAATAATAAACTATATTTAACAATAAGTTAATGATAACTAGGGGCAGTGATATTTCGCGAAAAGATTTCGAGACTAGATACAGTCCAAAGCACTGTAGGGTCGTCCAGCTTCTTTGATTGGCTAAAAAATGTTCTGGCCCGTGTTCGTTTGTGCACGAATCACGAAGGTTCAGTGCCGGAGATACTTAGTCCTGAGTGGCTTGGTCAAAGACGGACATGGCACCAGCAGCCAATGAAGTTTTAATTACAGCCGAGGTGTGTGTATAGTATTGAAGTCTACTGTGTGCTCCGATTTTTACGCGAAAAGTCACTGGCCCTATTGATAACTAATGAGCCTACTTTCTTCTTCATGGGTGCAAATAGACTTCAATACTATATACACACCTTACACGTGACACAGAAGACGTAATGTGTCGAACCAGTTGGAGAACAGAGGACTGTAAACACGCAGCAAGTGCACAGTATCGAGTAAAGTCAACCTTGCAGCGGTAGAACAACTTCTACCGTATTTGCTTGCAGTGGGTCGAGAAGTAGAGAGCGGGCGGAGTATCAACTGTTAGAAGCAGCGTAGAGGCAAAAATGAATGAAACGCGCGTGCGAGTTGCGCAGTAGCCACATTGTTTCAACATTGGACTGCTTCTTTTTGCCAACAGCACCAAGGGCTTTTAGAAGTTTATACTTTTCTTCTTACCTACTTTCAATGCAGCTAGGTATTTGCTATCCACGGAAAAGTGAGCACTTTTGAAAGCCCTATGATTTGGAATAATAGTCAATAAATATTTTTTATTTTAGCCTTGGACGTTAACTACCGAGTATGGTGTAATATGAAAACTGTGTTCATTACTTACATGGCAATATTTATTTAGAAAGGTGGTTAAAGGATAAAAAATGGCTGAAAGGAAACAGTAACTAGGGTCTTAAAAGTGCTCACTTTACCGTGAACAGCCTATAATATTGAAACAGCTAAAATAATTTTTTTTTGTTCATTAAAAGAGTATGTGGGTTGATAATTAAAATTTAAGCACGTTNCATTGAAACAGCTAAAATAATTTTTTTTTGTTCATTAAAAGAGTATGTGGGTTGATAATTAAAATTTAAGCACGTTCATCACTGTTCGCCACGTACCTTTGACAGCTGTCTTAGCGATGGACGACACAATGCTATGTAGAGGCATTTGAAATAGGTCGTATACTGGGGTTTCGTGAAGCCGGTCAGGCGTTTCGACGAATACCCGCTCACGTGGACTGTGACGTAAGCACTGTGCAACTTTGTATTTGGGCGTGAACACGCGGAGGCTGGACGTGGCGTAGGCAAAGTTCTGGCTTTACACGTGGGAGCTACAGAACGCGAGGACAGGCGTATCCGAAGAAGTGCAGTAGTCGACAATACCGCTATATCATCACCGTTTTTGGCACCTGTAAGGCCTGCACTAGAACGTACACTGTCAGAGAGAACTATCCGCTGGCGACTGAACGAGGGTCCATTGCAGTCACGGCATCCTTTGCACCGACGGCCTTTGACTCCACATGACTGTAGGACACGTTTGCAATAATGCATCGAACGTTAGGAGTGGGTGCAGGAATGGCGTCGCGTTGTCTTTTCCAACGAATCTACACTGGGTGTCGACGATGGTCATATCCAGACATAGCACCGCAAAGATGAACGTTAGTATCAGGAACTTATTCACGTATACTATATACCACGTATACTATATACCTATATACCACTATATACTATATACCTCAGGAGTTACGGTTTGGGCCGCCATTAGTTACTACTCTGAAACAGGCATTATGTTTGTGTAGGGCATAATGTCAGGCCACCGACATGTGACCAAAAATGTAAGTCTGCATTTTCTACTGTTAGCATGGAATCCTTCTAATAGCATTCTGCAGCACGATAATGCGCGTCCACATACCGCGGTTATCGTGCAACACGCTATTCGTGGTACGGACAACGTATACCTCGACCCGCGAGATCACCAGACCTAAAGTCAATTCGGTATTTATGATGCCAGCTGAGAAGCTATCTCCTCCGGCAGCTGCTAGTTGCAAAAACGTTCGAAGAATTCTATCGGCACTTGGAGAACGAATGGTGGATACCACAGAACAGTGTTCCAACTCTGCATCACTCCATGTCACGTCAGTATACGCCTGCATTGCCTTCAAGNGGTGGATACCACAGAACAGTGTTCCAACTCTGCATCACTCCATGTCACGTCAGTATACGCCTGCATTGCCTTCAAGAGGATATTGTGTTGTAAGCGATTGTGGTGTTACTGTCTCCATTTGTTTTCGGAATTTGCCCCAGTGACTGTCGTTACATAATAAATACATGTTTTTTTTCCTGTGTAACCGATTCCTTAAAGTTTTTATATAAGTTACCCGGATTTCTCTTTGCAGCAGTGTATTCACTCGTTAAGTTGGAACAAGCAGATATTTAGCATTTCCCATTTATTTTCTATATTGGCTTCGATAAACTTGTACATTTCGATTTAACCTATTTTGCGTAAATTAATTTCCACGTGCTTTCAAGTGGAGCTAACTCCTCAACTTTTGGTTTTATCTCATTCTTGTATTTTAGGGGAAGTACTGAAAAATTTAATACAGCTGATCATAAATAGTAACTTCCCAAAATATCGTAACCTGTTATAATTTTACTGACTNTTTCGTAAACTGTTATAATTTTACTGACTCTGTTGGTTATAAGTGTTTATTTCGTGCGGGTAAATACACAGGCCATCGCAGCAACATCAGACGAAGAATACCGACATCAGAAGAGGTAATAAGCAACTATTTGTTCCTTATTGGTCAGTAAAAAAGTACCTGATTTGATTTTTTGGCCACTGTGAGAAATATAAAATTTCAAAATGGCAGGTATCAATCCACTGTACATAATTGAGCATTTTTTAAAAGACGGTATTCAAAAGTGTTTAATTACCACTGAAGAAGCTGCACGCGCAAGCTGTTCCTCTACGAATCCCTGAGCAGACGGCAGCTGGAAGGATGAAACCCAATAACAATTACGGCGCAACACTGCTCGCATCAACGTGATTCACCGTCGTGGGACCAGCCATGTATGCCAGCCAGGTTTCCAGCTTGAAGATAGGAAATCCCACTCATTAATAACCGTCATTAGGCGGCCACCACTAATGGTCTCTCTCATCAAGATGCAAGACACGTACGCGCGCGGCAGCACGATACAAGCGACCACACACACACACAACGCCAAACGGAGCATGTGGTCTGTGCAGCGGCGTGCATTTTTTTTTAAGGGTAGTCTTACCTGTGTTGGAGTGGCGCGCATGCGCGGGAACTGGAAACAGGACCATCTGGTATTTAGATATACAGCTTGCAGTGATTCTTTTAAATATCGATCATGTTTTCGATACATATTATTATAGGAAACACTCATGTGCTATATTTCCTGCAAGTCTGCAGTAGTTGCTACTGATGTGTTCATTTGTAATTTCCATTGCAGAATTTACCACTTATCAATAATTATATTATAGGTTATATTAGCCAATCATAACATCAACACATAGAAGAAGAATAACAACACACTACCAGTTTCACCAAACTAAGGAACATTTTTTTTTTTTACTTAAATTTACCTAGCAAGAAACAATTTCATTACCAACATTCGAAGAACCACACTAGTTATTTTCGGCACTTCCTGATAACTATCTGATAGATATTCAATTGCTGAAGGAAGGTATTAATACAAAACAGAGGCTGATATACCCGGCAAGGCTTATCAGGTAGATAGTTATCAGCTACTTTTATCGAGAGGTCGTAATACAGGCCCTCGGGGTAGCATCAGAACTTAGCTACTGAGATCATGTAGGACCTACCTGCTCTTAAAGACGATAGACAACATCTCAAAATACAAAGAAAGGTACTTCCCAGAATCCATCAAAATATTAAATAAAGCATACTTCCAACATGAACAGAGTCTATGGATATGAACTGTGNATCCATCAAAATATTAAATAAAGCATACTTCCAACATGAACAGAGTCTATGGATATGAACTGTGCAACATCTAGGCTTCATTCTTCCCAAAGAGCGAAAACCACACTGAACATTCAGCAGAGAACAGATCGTCCCTTATTTTTCGATCAGCCCAAACAGTAAGGATGAAGTATCTTGATTGGCCAAAAGTACCAGTCAATCAGAAATCACTCCCAACCTATTCCATAGTATCCCTATTCAGGAAGAGTGGTGCAGTTGCACAACACCACTCGCCAGAGTAATGTGCCTCTTGTTCCTCTGATTAAGCCAGTGCTACCCCCTTCTCTGCTAGTACTCCTTGCGTAAATTCCCCTCCCTTATACGCATACGGGTATCTGCCCTAGGACGCATTTAAATTTCAGCCCTGCCTTGGACTTCCCATGTAACACACTAGATTGTGGTAGGTTAGGGGAAAAAAACCCTTAGTAACTAAATACTCCTGCCACCCTAACGATAGCAACTGCAGTGTGCGCCGAAAAGTCGGTAGTTACATTGGCATTGACGCAGCTGAAACTCGGAAGCCGAGATCATGCAAATGCTGGTACAGTTCCTTAATACGATCATCCAATCTCTAATCCACTGTATGGCTTCCTTTAACCTCTGTGCATAAAAATAAATAAAATACAGCTAACTATGGAAACAATTGATAGCGCAAGGCGTGCAGTCAGGTATAAACCCGCGACCTCGGAATTGTTTTCTAAAATGCGCGTATTCAAAGGAATTAAGACTGTTTTTATTTATTTCAGTGTATGATACACGAAGTAAAAATCCAAATAATGAATGCGTCGGAACCATACTAACAGTTAATATGGAAGAGTGAAGGTGTCGCCAGGGCAAGCTGTTCTAATGAAGTATCAGTACTGATAAGCAATCAGCCAGTGTTTTGCTGATTTCTGTTTCTTTTTGCGCAGTTGTACAAGACGTACGAAAAGAAGAGAAACTGCATAGTCACCCACTGCGCAGAAGTGAGTAAGTAAAATGTCATCCCCACGCATTCATTGTCAAGTTATGTACCTTGGTAGATTACTGTTGTTGCCACAGATATTACTTAGTTTTCAATAGTTATTTTATAGCCATTAAAATGACAATTTACAAGCTCTGTGAATCAGCCATGGTCTTTGTAATTCCCTGAGAATTCACGACCTTAAAGGATCGGCCATCACGACATCCCCAGCGTATTCGTTTGTGGCCACAGATACCATAGGACATGCTCGTAGCGCTTGAATCTGGAAACCTGAACGCTGTGTGCTCAGCAGACGACAATAACTGATTTGCATGTTATGTTGTTGATTTTATAATAAAATACAATTAATGTACAGACCTAAACGGGAAAAACATGAACTTCGCTGCAACTTGCAAGCATTTTACGCTTTAATAGTATATTAGCAAATCCGAGAGCGCTTACACATTTTACAAGTCAGTGTCGAAGCACTTCCAAAACATTCAGTTGGAAACGGTATGTTAATACACTATAAAGACTGTTACAAACAAATTTACTGAAAATATAATTTATTTAAGGGGGAAATTAGGGAAGATAATAACTACTTTGTAAACATTAATGGTTTTTATTAGACACACGAGAATTTTTCCGTGGTCAGCAATTGTTCCCCATTTAGGACTCGGCTGCGAATAACTCCCGTAAGAAAGGGCAGCGCAGTACAAGTTAGGGTAAAACGCCGGTTGACTGAAGAACAATGCCCCAGTTCCCTGTAATCGCATGCGTTTGGTGCCTTCCCACATTGTACCGAGACTCTATACACTGCTCCGTCTCTAACTACTTCGTTGCCGACGAGATGTCAAGCCCTACCTACCCTGTACTCCGAGAAACACCCGACGGGAGTGCCATCTTCACACCTCTGCTGTCTGCCAAAATATTTCTGGTGCTGAGCTGCCGCTTANCGAAGCATGGTGCGAAGCAGCTTCTGGGCTAGGTCATCTCGACTATTGTCTATTCGCGTTTTCTTCACACTTTTTGAATAAAACCTTTGAAAAATCACCTCTTGTTTGACGTGTTTGGTTGTTTCCTAAATATTTCGTGCATCGCAAGCTTTTCATACTTTTGATACAGTAAAAGTATCTTATTTTTGGTTGGACTGAAATTTTACCTGTATTTTATATGTAAATTATAATATTTCATTTATAATTAATATTAATAAAAATTGGGAGAAAATAGGTGTGTTGGTATGTCTAGTAAGAAATAGTTCTCATGTAAAATTATACTGAACTAAGTGCGCACGGATGCAGTGCGTTGTCCTTTTGGTGTAATTTTCTAGCCCAAGTTAAGTTTTGTTTGCACGTGGCGGATGAATAGTTTGAAAGTAGAACTTTAACAGGGCTTCGTAAAAGTTTTAAGTAACCGTGAATGGACTTGATACAAACAGCGGCGTGCTTCTGTGCCGGCAGTCTGGAATAGTCATTAGTGCCGGGTGTGCATGATAACTGGAACTGCGGGCGATAGAGCAGTTACCAGCGAGTGTAGTACGCGACCACCGGCAGAGCAAAGACAGACTGACCGATCGGACTGTAAGGAAGTGAGACTTGTTGCGTGAGTGACGGACATTTGGAAAGATGTTAATGTATGGCAGTGGACATCTTGATAGTACAGTCTGTGTGTAACTAATAAGTGAATATTAAGAGACTGTATATCTTATCAGACAGTGATAAGGACATTAATTATAAGTGAGATTGACATAAAAAGTGCGCTTATTGATAAGAATAATAAGTGTTAATAGTAGGGATAGACAGTTGTATTTTATAAATAACAGCCATGTGTATTGCTATATCATTGCAAGTAAAGTAAGGAATTAAATTTAGTTCTTCTATTTTTATCAAGACCTCCATCACGAACCTGGATACGCCCCAGGCAGGCAGGTTGTAATAATACGCACGAGGCGGGGGCACCCTTGTTTGAACTCCAGCTAACATTGAGCGGTTCTCTTCCCTGCTGTCTAAGGAGGCATGCGTCACCATCAGCTACTACTGGCTGTTTTGAATACTGGGGCGAATGCTGTGCCTGCTTCGTCACTCTTACGGCATCGGAGTGCCCTCTGTTGCAACTTTGTGCTCTCTCGTGGANAAGTGCGCTTATTGATAAGAATAATAAGTGTTAATAGTAGGGATAGACAGTTGTATTTTATAAATAACAGCCATGTGTATTGCTATATCATTTTAAGTAAAGTAAGGAATTAAATTTAGTTCTTCTATTTTTTATCAAGACCTCCATCACGAACCTGGATACGCCCCAGGCAGGCAGGTTGTAATAATACGCACGAGGCGGGGGCACCCTTGTTTGAACTCCAGCTAACATTGAGCGGTTCTCTTCCCTGCTGTCTAAGGAGGCATGCGTCACCATCAGCTACTACTGGCTGTTTTGAATACTGGGGCGAATGCTGTGCCTGCTTCGTCACTCTTACGGCATCGGAGTGCCCTCTGTTGCAACTTTGTGCTCTCTCGTGGACAGCGGAGGTGGCGAGGGGAATGGAAGAGTGCGTCGCCCTCCCTGCATACAGCGATTGGCAGTTGTCTGCACCAAGATTCCTGGCAGTAAATAGATTTTTGGCATTTTTGCTCGCGCGAACTTACGGCGCTGTTGCCAATGTTCGCTTTTCGCAGTATACTGCCACTGCAGGGCGAAGTGCTCCTGGAATAGCCAATAACTATCGTTTCAAAATTTAAAAATTAACATTTTTAAATACTTAATTACTAGAATCCGTGCATCGATCAAGTGACTGTAAAATTGTTATATCAACAAAAATATATTTCATTATTACACAAATTATGAGCATAGTGGGTACAGGTTGTTCATGATTAATTGGGCACAGGCGATGATCCCACATGCATATATTTTAACGGGCTTAATGACAGGCATGCGCCCAGAAAAGTTGCTAACTACGGAAGGAAACAAGTTCCACATCTTAAGGTTGAATAAAAAGTGTTAGATAAATGTTTTTTAAAACGGATATAATCTATTTTCTTCCTGTTTTTTTTAAATGCTCAAGAATGAGTATATTTTCGAAGTATTTACGTGTGTAATAATTTTACTGTTTCACTTTACCGACACGTAGACAAAGTGATCAAGCGCCTTTTTCATATAGCGGAAGGATACGCAATGCGCATACAAGTCGATTTTAAGCAGCGCTTTCAAAAGTGCTGAGTTTACCGCGAACAGCCTAAATACAACAATTCACTGGTCGCCAATTTAAACCACTTCGCCTAATTCGTTGGCAAAATGACTATACGTGTCAGCGTTTATTGAAATACTTGCGGCTGAGAGCAAGGATACAACTGCTTACAGATGTTACGAACGGACCGTGAACGCAGCAGGCAGGCAGGCAGTCAGACAGGAGTTTGGAGATACAAGGCGCGCGGCGCAGCAAGGCAAGTAAAGGCGGATCTAAAGTGGCTGTAGTACGGTGGCCTGTGGCCTTTCGCGCAGCCGGCGGGAGAAAGTGTGCAGTCGGACAGTGTGGCGGCTGGCGGGGCGGAGTGGCCGGTTTCCAAGGACCTGCCAGCCTGCCGCCTGCGCAGCGGCCCTCGAGCTGCACCGCGGGAGCACCCCGGGGGGAACACCCCCCCTCCCCCCACTTCGCCAGGGGAGAGATTGAACTCCCGCCCCCTTAGAGCAGGTGTTTAGACCGGATAAAACTAGACTAGTCACGAAACATATCACATTTTCGAGAATGTGATATCAGGCATGGTTGGCACTGTAATAAAAAATTTTGAAAAAGTTTACAAAGGCTGTTTACGGTGAAGCAAACATTTTTTTAAATCAACATTTGAAAAACAAATACTGTTTATAACTACGTGTATACTACGGTACACGCTGGCATGTACGCTCGCAGATAAGTTGGCAACGAATAAGCAAAAATAGTTCTCAAGACTTTATGTTGTACTTCTGTAAATTTGTGACTATCGAAGTCAGTGTCGGTGCCAGTGTTTGTTTTATAAACATGAACACGAATTTGCATAACAACACATTTACTTTCCTAAAAGTTCCTCGGTTTCCACTAGAATAGCGCATGAATAAAGTGACCGGTCTCCAGTTGTATAACGGGAGGATAAAAGAGGGGAGGATAATTAGATCCAAAATGGAGCTTTCAGCTGTGCTCAATTAACCGCAAATAGCCTACAGTCAAGCCTATGTGCCACGATAGAAGAATCCTTGCAAGACTTCACGCGAGCCTGCATGGCCGCTTGTATGGATGGCTCTATGGAAGATCTGACAATTTGCTGCCCGCTTTCTTGGACGTTTTCGTAATTGATCGTGTGCAATTTTCGATGGAAGGTTTCCTACGACGACGTTGTAATTTTAACCAATCAGAGAGGGTAGTGAAATGTGGTAATGAGTGGAGAGATTTGAGCTACTCTTAACATCGAGGTCTTGAGAGCCGATGAGGGTGAAGTGAGGTGAGTATGGAGCACCGCCGGAATGCAAGGTTGGGGGAAACGGGAGATCCCCGAGAAAACCCGCCGACCAGCGGCATCGTCTGGTACGATACCCATGTGCGAAAATCCGGGAGTGACCCCGTCGGGAATCGAACCCGGTTCTCCCAGGTCGGAGGCCAGTAGTCTGACAACGAAACCACCGCGGCTCCAATGTGGTATTGTGGATATTTGTAATTTTTTGTTTTGAGAAAAAGCGATAAGACCATTAAACACGAATGAATAGCGAATAAAAAACCATGAAAATGTTTACTGATGCTAAATTAGCATTGTTTCAACCAAACGATTAGGCTGTGTGTCTAAACGGATAATGCTGAAATCGTGCGTGAAGACTGTTCCCGAACCACATTTTCAGAAGTAAAATTATAAGATATGCATTAGTCTTCGCTTGTGCGGCAGCAATTATAGTGTGACCTGTTATTCCACAGAAATCTCCATACCTGCTTGCATGCTGGCTCGGGTAGCAGGTCTAACAGAAGCTTCCTCCCGAGCTTGTACGGGAAATTTTCTCGTAGCATACAGGTTTAAGAGTTATACTTACGTTTGTACTCTTACTGACTGTCACGTTAAAATTTCTAAACGATAACGACAAATCACAGAACATTGTAATTAAGAAATATACCTGAAAATTGCATGACCAGGCCGCATAAACTAAGTTCCGTAAGGTTTTCCAAAACGTGATTCAAACTGCTCGTCAAGAGAAAATGGTCAATAATAATTAAGCACTGATATGTGTTTAAAGAACTATATATAAATGTATGATTACAAATCTATAAGGAATATCGTTTTATAATCCTGCAAAACCCTTATATCCATACCGGCTGCGCCAAGGTGTCTCCCGCCCCCCACCTTTTTTCCAGTGGTTTCCCGTTACCATTTCAAAAGACCACCGACGCATTTCTTAGAAATATAACTTTCTCCATTTTACCCTTACACTACCTTTAAACCCTGAGTATCCTAAGTGCATAAAAATAAATATTGGTATAATAATACATTTTTGTATAGGCTGTTGGATGTTAAATAAGAATTATTGAAAGCTCCGCCTAGGATTTAAATTTCAACCAATTATGTGTCCTTCCCATTTAAGTTAAATTTACNTAAGAATTATTGAAAGCTCCGCCTAGGATTTAAATTTCAACCAATTATGTGTCCTTCCCATTTAAGTTAAATTTACATTGTCGTGGACTCAATCACCTTAAATTAATACGCTGATAAAAAAAAAAGTGAAATTCTTAGGAACTTTAATAATGTATTTCTATTAATCTAATAATTTTATTGTTCATAAAACAATCAGAAAAATTTATAAATTCAATGATCACAAATAAACTTTACACTTCGAACACAACGCTGAGACCTGTAACTACTCCTTTTGCATCACTGACATCTTTTCTAAGAGCATGTTACGTTAAACGATGTATTGCGAGCACGATTTTTTTTTTAACGGTTGATTTTGTTTCAAAGCAGCACTCGGAACGTCGAACATATGTCAATAAGTAAGATAAGCCTAAGGTCAATAATATGCGATTGTAACCAGGGAAAGAGCGAATAAACATCAAGTGGGAACGCTTTCTCTTAAAGACTGTTCACGATAAAGTGAACACTTTTAAAATCAACCTTGGGAAAAAGTTACTGCTCCTACGTGCATATATTTTAACTGGCTCGCTGAGCGACATGCGCCCAGTAAAGTTGGTAACAATGGAAAGAAAGTAGTTCTATATCTTAACGTCGAATAAAAAGTGTTAGGTAACCGTTTGTGACAACTTAAGTTACTTCTTTCGCTTTCTGTTTTTTTTATGCACCAAAGTGTAAAAATGAGCAGATTTGCAATATATTTGCTTCTTTAATAATTTCACAGTTTCACTTGATCGACGCACGAATAAAGTACGTGAGGCCCGTGGCAAAGATAAATTTACATAATGCGGAAGTATACAGAACGTGCATACAAGAAGATCTTAGCGGGACTTTCTAAAGTGCTCAGTTTTTACCGTGAACAGCCTATACCAAGTAATTAAATCCACGTTACTCAAAAATACGATGCTTTTCAAAACATTCGACCACCCAGTAGGACTCCCTTCCATTCCCAAACACGTGTTCATGGATACAGGCTGGTGTTTTTTTTTTAACGGTGTCCTCGCCCAACATGCACGATATCAAAACGTGCAAATAAAAATAATGCTCGCTTTCGCGTGCACTCGAGCAGCCACCGGAGTGACGGCATTCTTTATTCGGGACCCGTAAGCGTTCGTCGTCCTTGAAAGCACGGGCTCGAGACCCTGAGGTGGAAATGCGACGCAGTGCCGTGATGGGGGAAACTGGAGAATGCCAAGAAAAAATCCACCGGCTACGGCAACATCCGCCCCGTTTCCCATTTCTAAAAACCAGGACTCGACTCCGCCGGGGGATTGATCCCAGGTCGCCGTAATCTCAGAGTTAAGGTTGTGCAAATAAGATTTTTTGCTTGCGAAACGAAAATTAAAAATATGTTATAAAATTTCGTAAAAATTATACAAAAATGGAAAATAATTTTATAAGAGCTCAGTATTAACGAAAATTTAACGAATTTCATAACATTTTAGCAAGTTATTTATTCATTATGGCAAATTTATTGCAAAACCAAACCAAAAAAATTGAGGGTGTGGATTATTTCCCAGAGGATTTCTCGCCTGTATTTAAATTTCCGTTTTATGTAGTTATTTTTTTTATAAAATAATGAAAATTGAGTCATTTAGACAAACAATTTCTTTGTTGGTGCTCTAAATAAACATTCATTTAACACCCGAATATTAATCGAAATAAAGGATTTATTGTTTCTTTATAATTTTCGGCAACTATATTTCTTACCAAAACAAAAAAGGAGTTTTTTTTTGTTTCGGTGTGACGAATATTTGCACAACCCTATTCCGAGTATAATTAATATGTAAGTTTTTTTAACGATAAATGTCGAAAAATATTTTAGTTGACATACAGTTTTCTCAAATCTAAAAGAATAATACTGCCTAACTGTTAGTTATATAATAACTATTATTATATAACTAACTGTTAGTTATGTTATAACTATTATTATATAACTAACTGTTAGTTATGTTATAACTGTTAGTTACGTTAGTTGTGCGTTTAATTTTTTTTTTTTTTTTGCGGGCAACCAATATAATCAAGATTTGTTAACCTGTATTGATATTTATAACGAACTAATGAAGTTTATTTTAGTGCAAAGGTTTTCATTTTACAGCGCTTCATTTTTTTTTTTACCAACGTGAGCTAATTTATTATTTTTCTACGCATGTCGTCTTTCTTCTTTTGTCGGTATCGTTCCACAGGTCCTGGGAGCTTTAAAGTTTTCAGAGGCACCGCCTGTACCAATCGTCTTTTGAATCCATCGGGACTTAAACTTTAATCGTTTCTAGGTGTTGTAAGACAAGGGGATGTCATACGTACACAAAAGTTTTTCTGTAAGTTTCACTGATTTAATGTACTCTTATGAAAATAACAGAAAACGGCGTGTAATTGGTCAGGTATATTACCGCACAATAAAACAAACCCTGTAGCTGTCTAACCCGTGTTTTATGCTTACGTAACATACAGCAGGTCGAAGTCTTTATCTACAGAATACTCGAAGTAATATGGAAAATTTATTTTTTGTTCCAGAATTCGAAGTTTTGGTAACACTGCTTCCTGCTGCTCGGTGGTAACTGAGACAAGATAAATTTATTTCCTAATTCAATGCTTAATTTATTTAGTTTATGAATTGCGGCAACACACGAAAAGGCACGACAAAAATGTCAAGCAGGNCTAGTTTATGAATTATGGCAACACACGAAAAGGTACGACAAAAATGTCAAGCAGTTTATAAAAACAAAGTACAAAGTTTAAGTAAGACATATAAGTGTTATGTCTCGAAAAATTATAGGACACAGGTTCTTTGCACCAGGAAACGGCGTATCTGCAGCCAGCCGTGTATGAACTACAAAAGGCAACTTCAATAATGAATTAATTGCACGTCGGAGCATCCAGCAATTAGCAGCGGCGTGTTCTACGGAACCAACCAGACTGCCAGGGCCACAGAAGAGGTTAACAAACTGCTGCTGTCTAGAGCAAGGAGGAGGTAACCCGCGGACAGAAAGACTTTGATTTGGCACAGAACATAGCACACGCATTGTCAGATGCACGTGTTAGCATGGAGACTCGCGACAATAACGCACAGCACACGTACAGATAAATAGCACAGGAGAGATGCATAGAAAAGTTCAATCAATCCTATTGTTTCTGTGCGCTTGGAGAGTTTGACGCAATATGTACAGTTGCTTTTTTTTTTATTGAGATTGTCATTGTACGAGCGGCGTATGTTAAGATGAACTATATGAATTTAATACTATTAGTTCGTTTTCGTCCATACTTCTACAATCCACGTGCTATCAACACTAATTTTTCAGTACCAATGTTACCAACATAGGCACTCACAATTTACCAGGCATCGTTTCCTTTCATTGTCAGGATTGTTCAGTTTAAACTTCCGTCGTTTCCGTGCGTATGCTACTCTGATTGCAGCTGTCAGATCTGTGCTGTGCGTGTGTCCTGTGCTGTGCGTGTGTCCTGTGCTGTGCATGGGCTAAATCAATTGCGGCCCCGTCCTTTATGCCCGTTCTACAAAGACACGGACGCGGATACGTATCACGGAAGCGAGGCACGTAACACTCTCTCGTGCTCAATCTCCAGCGGGACGCATGCGCACTTGGGCAACTCGCAACTCTTCCGTGTCCGTGAACCCGTGTAGCCAATAAGACTCCAGTATTTGGTTCGATGAGCTTTGTCTTGGCCGCCATTTTTGTTTACAAGAAAAACAAGGCCGTGGATTTGAGGCGTCAATTATAATTTTTTCTATAAACACACGTGCATGGTTTGGCAATATTATTTACATAATAATGAACATAATATAAATATTAAAAATTGGGGTGTGTTGTTTTAAAGCTTGTTTCAAAACATTGTAACAGAAAAAAAGTTTTTTTTTCCCGTAGGTTGCAGGTCGTAATGTTTGTGTAAGTAGGCGAAATTCATCCCGAATCTACCTTTCGTTCCGTTTACGTGATCCGTGCATTGTAGAACGAACCTCAGCACTTGATAACTGCGACTCGCGAAGGTACATTCCTCGAGCCATTCCGACAGAAAGTTNATTGTAGAACGAACCTCAGCACTTGATAACTGCGACTCGCGAAGGTACATTCCTCGAGCCATTCCGACAGAAAGTTTTTACCCAAACACGTGTCTGAATTTCAGCCGTTACGGCGCCACGACCTCGTTTCACCGCGAGACGTGCAGCGTACCGTGGCGACGGAACACTTTCCAACACTCCGGGCTGCTTGCCTTTCCTCTGCGCATGCGCGCATCTGCAGCCGCAGCATGCTGCTGCCGGGCGTCTGGGTCGCGAAAACTCCTTCGCTCCTCGCAGATCGGAGCTGGTCATCAGTGTTAACTAACAAAGACCAGACACAATCAGGAGTTCTACGTGAGCATGGGAATCGTCGGTGAATCTTAGGGAATGGTGCTGAAGTCGAGTATGCACGAACATTTCTGTTTAGCGAAAGTATTATCGTATGCTAGACTCTGGAAGTCCTTGTAGTNCTGAAGTCGAGTATGCACGAACATTTCTGTTTAGCGAAAGTATTATCGTATGCTAGACTCTGGAAGTCCTTGTAGTTACACGTAGGGTTTCATAGTGCAGTTATGTATAATAAGTCTGAACTGAGAAAAAAAAAGCCCAGTCTCAATGTACATGATACGTACAATAAAACAGAGGGGGGTCACTCGGCTGGTGAAAAGATNCTGAAGTCGAGTATGCACGAACATTTCTGTTTAGCGAAAGTATTATCGTATGCTAGACTCTGGAAGTCCTTGTAGTGCACGTAGGGTTTCATAGTGCAGTTATGTATAATAAGTCTGAACTGAGGAAAAAAAAAGCCCAGTCTCAATGTACATGATACGTACAATAAAACAGAGGGGGGTCACTCGGCTGGTGAAAAGATTTCAGAAGGGTTTTGTGCCGTTAGGTATATTCCTCTTCACAGGAACAAACTATACTGTCTTATTAAAAATGAATGTACACACACACACACACACACACACACACACACACACACACACAGATATATATATATACATATATACATATATAATCACAACTCGACCCAAGATGATTCGAACCGCGAAAAACGTAATCCAAAGACGTCTTAACGGCTTAACTTAAAATACAGGGTTATAAAAATGGTGCATAACAAAAAGATTAATTGCTAAGAATTTCGCGCATGTAACTGGCGGTAAGTACTAAAACTGCTCGTTATGTCATAGGTGTCGGGTGATACAAATAACTATTGCGAACTAAATACCGAAATATCACCTTATTTAAGGTTATTTCCACTACAGGTTGGAAAGATCAATGTTGAAAGTTTGGCAAACAAAAATTTTCACCAATAGGTAAGCGCTAGTGTAGCATGTGTACCAGATTTTCTCTATTTTCTATGTTAAAAAAAAACAGGACAATTGCAATATTCATAGATAAAATATAAAATAACTTTGTAACTAAGTAAAATCTTTCTCTTTTATAATTCGCTCAGCTTAAAATGTTACTTAAAAGTTGTCTTTTGGAACACTGCGCAGCTAGCGGCCGGAACTTTCCCTATGTCAAACTCTGCCATAAGAAATCACGTTTTTTCGCTAACCTGAGTAAAATTAACCCTACCTACGGCAATTCAAATGTCAGGAACAGAACGTTAACAACCAACTAGTTTTATCGCCCGTAGCACACAGATACAAGTCACGCATACTTAACGCTGTAGTAAATGCAGAGGTAACAGTCTTCACTGTATACAAATCTGGAAGTGTGAGCGCGCGCGCGCGTACCTTGCGCTTGAAATGCGTTGCANAATTAAACGTGTTCCCTGCGTACTGATTTGCAGAAAGAAACCACTTCAGACGAGGTAGGGCAAATACTCTCAAGATATCGCGCACGTTAGAAAAACAGTCCCAGAACACCCAACTTAAGGCGCCCGTATACCTGGCGCTTGAACTGCGTTGCAGAGTGTTCGAAATACACGTTTTTCAACTTAACTATTAAGCGTGCGTTCAACGTGCTGATCTACGAAAAGAACACACATTTCAGACGAGAGCTGTTAAGTACTTTCAAAATATCACATACGTTAGAAACATCAATTCAGAGTACTCCAAAACCGCTAAAAACAGCCTTTCCAAGGCGCTGTAACTCAAAATGCACGCATCAGATACATACAAAACTACTATAGGGGCCTGCACTGAACCTTCCTAAAGACTTCCCACTAATAAAATAATATGGTCACCGCTGAAAGTCCCATAGGTACACGCAGCACGACGAGAACACTGCACGCCAGTTCAGAGCCTTGCGCTTAGCGGCGATGGCGTACTTGATGCGCGTGGCAGTGTCGCCCTTATCGCTCCCGCGCCTCTCAGCCTAAACGTGGGAAAAAGTTCCAGGTAGACGGGCGCCTTAACTAAAAACAGCCCTTTCTACACAATCTACACTACATTAATACGTGCTAAACTTGGCTGCACAGCGACCTGCATTGACATCTGCTTCAAACTATCTACCAAAAGAAATGAGTTGTCACTTTAAGTTCCATAATTACATGCAGCACGAGGAAAATAAATACGCGCCTTGCGCATAGAGGCGATGGGACATTTGNACTTTAAGTTCCATAATTACATGCAGCACGAGGAAAATAAATACGCGCCTTGCGCATAGAGGCGATGGGACATTTGATGCGTGTACCACCGTCGCCCTTATCGCTTATCTGCCCCTGTGGCTCAAACGCGGAAAATAAACAGCCCCAAGCAGACGGCCACACTGGGAGAGATAAATCACTGCGAAAATAACGGGCAAGAAAAAAAAATGTTAATATTGTTTTTGTCGGCGTCACGATTCGCTGTTAAAACTCCAGAACAGGAAGGTGGCACACGAATTGCAGATAAAGTCCCTCCTACGCACAACACGAACAAGGCTATCTCGTGTTCTCAGATTCTCACAGACGTCCGCATTTATCCGCAAGGATCCGTGACTGCGGTCGTATTCCAGAATAGCGCAGCCAAAATTACGGTGACTGCGATGAGTGACTGGACAAGCAATTTAAGAGCAGTATCTCATAAAGGGATGGTGTGCAGATTGACCTATTGTACTGTTTGCCAACCGTTATGATCACGGAAACTGTAGTCGTTATTGCGGAAGTAACTGATAAGATTGTTAGCTCAACTACATACCAGAAAATAATAATAATAATAAACACCAAATAGTTTACGAGAACGTCGCAGTCATGTCAGTCATGCACTAAAGTCTACCGATTCAAAATGTTGACTACAAAGTGAAAACTACGATGTAAACTTATTAATTCGCGAGGGTTTCAGATGCGATCGGTTGTACGCCACTGGGTTTACAATCGCACGTAAAGACTAAGCCCAGCGCGGGGCGACAGCAAGTTTTGCACTGTTGCAAATAGGGTCGCCTATCTTTCAGGTAAAAACAAGAGATTTTAATTCCCGTTCGAAAGTCGAAAACAGTGAAAATTGCCCCAAGCATATGGAATTTGATTGAGAACCATCTTCCTCGTGAGATTTGTATTAGAGCTTTGTTATTATTATTATTAAATCACATTTACTGTACTTCAAAACTCGCAAAACTCTTTATTAAATGGAAGAAAATGCATACGCATTAAGGTTGAATGGAAGGGAAAATTAATGTGATTCTGCACAAATAAAAAAAAACACTTAAAATTGCTTTATTTAAGGAGGATTGAAACATTAATTATTTTTCATGTTTACGGCACACGGAGGATACGAAATCTAAGATAGAAATATGCATTAGTTTACAATAAAAATCAATATTTAACAACAGAGAAGTTAAAAAGCACAGATGCGACTATGTACCAGCACAAAATCTTGTCGTTTTTCTTGTTTGGCCTCTCGCACTCAATAGGAATGCCGACGCAATATACACACACACACACACACCAATGATGAAACAGTATCCATGTTGGAAATTAGTAATTTTCCTCCCCCCCCCCAAGTGGTATTGTTATAATTTGTTTATATGTAAAATGGCAATTTTTGTGTTAACGGTAGAACACAATACAAGTGTAAATATACTACGGGCACTGGAACTATCCTAGCAACGGGCTTTCGTAGCACAGACGATGTGATTAATGATGCCAACGCAATTGTTTCTATACATGGAACTTAGGTATGAAATCTTATGTAAGGGTCATCGTTTGCAACGTTTTTGAAACACAAAAGAAAATTATACGCGATATATTTCCGCCACAGTTAGACACTAGCTGATGTATATACATGGAAGACCCGTCAGCATTACAACCACAGTAAAAATGTATAGAAACTACGCATAACTGGATGACTATAGAGGAAACCCAGTAAGCGAGTGAGTAAAATGTATCAATTATCAAGTGATGAAATGATACGAATAATCGTCCTAATAAGTAGGCTAAACACTATATAATCTGTCGGAACTTCTATAAACAATTTGTAGAACATGNAATCTGTCGGAACTTCTATAAACAATTTGTAGAACATGTTGTCCGCGAAAACACTATTTTGGAATCATTTACAAAAATGAAATAAATTTTTAACATATGCAAGTCATCCAATTCTTTAGGCTTATTCTACAAGCATCACTTAATTTTTATAGGCCTAAACATAAATTTAATTTAGAACTTCTAGATAAGTACTTTTGAATGGGAAGTAAACAAAAAATGCAAGTTTCAAAGTTTTGCCCTCGTATGAATATATAATTTATGTATCAGGACACACATCGGAAAGTACTTNAAAAATGCAAGTTTCAAAGTTTTGCCCTCGTATGAATATATAATTTATGTATCAGGACACACATCGGAAAGTACTTGCTGGCTTAGATAAAAATATCTATTACCTGTCACTTTTGCTGTCAGTCACAATTTTGACAAGGAAAATATCCACTGCAATTAATATTTTACCGTGTGCGTTTCTTACAGGAATTCACACAAAATAATACTATTTTTTTGAGAAAATGCTGGGAATATCCAGTTCTAAATATTTCACTTAATAACTTATTTTCAACATATTAAGTGTAATTTTAAGAATCCGCCCTGCACCTACGCTCCACACAAGAAAAAAAAAACTACATTAATTTTACTGAGCAGTTCCATTGTTAATACACTTCGATGGACAGAGTGATATTATTANGTTGTCCGCGAAAACACTATTTTGGAATCATTTACAAAAATGAAATAAATTTTTAACATATGCAAGTCATCCAATTATTTAGGCTTATTCTACAAGCATCACTTAATTTTGTTAGGCCTAAACATAAATTTAATTTAGAACTTCTAGATAAGTACTTTGGAATGGGATGTAAACCAAAAATGCAAGTTTCAAAGTTTTGCCCTCGTATGAATATATAATTTATGTATCAGGACACACATCGGAAAGTACTTGCTGGCTTAGATAAAAATATCTATTACCTGTCACTTTTGCTGTCAGTCACAATTTTGACAAGGAAAATATCCACTGCAATTAATATTTTACCGTGTGCGTTTCTTACAGGAATTCACACAAAATAATACAATTTTTTTGAGAAAATTCTGGGAATATCCAGTTCTAAATATTTCACTTAATAACTTATTTTCAACATATTAAGTGTAATTTTAAGAATCCGCCCTGCACCTACGCTCCACACAAGAAAAAAAAAACTACATTAATTTTACTGAGCAGTTCCATTGTTAATACACTTCGATGGACAGAGTGATATTATTAGTATTACTCTTATTAATGATAAATGACTCTGTTGTTACTGAAATAGCGTAGACGTAATTATAAGCTTATATATGCCGCCACGTTGTAGCTGGGTGAGTATATAAGAATTCAAAACGACACAAAATTNAGAAAAAAAAAACTACATTAATTTTACTGAGCAGTTCCATTGTTAATACACTTCGATGGACAGAGTGATATTATTATTATTACTCTTATTAATGATAAATGACTCTGTTGTTACTGAAATAGCATATACGTAATTATAAGCTTATATATGCCGCCACGTTGTAGCTGGGTGAGTATATAAGAATTCAAAACGACACAAAATTTTATTTACGTCATTTTGTGGGAAAACACATTCAAATATTTGTTAACGTCATAGAAAAGTAACTAACGCGAACATTACGGTCAAATAATTAATTTGTTTCACTAATCGTAAAAAAATGACAGTCTGATACGTCACTTCGTCCAGCGGAAATCTCTAGTGTTTCAAGACTGTCTGCAAATACTAATGCATCTGATTGCATTAATTGATTATTATTGACTTCACCGTATTTTCAGTTACACATAATTAGAACGTAGATTAATATGTATTCTTTTCATTAAATTCAGTCCAAATCGTGTACATTGCCAAAAATAATTTAAAACAAATAAAAATCCTTCCTATTATTTTTACTTATCTCTAATATTGACCTCAAAATTTGCATGTCTCGAACGATGTAACAGAATAGAGTATCATCACCAGCCTCACCGAATCAAAGATTCCATAAAGGAAAACACCCACTTTTATTTACACTTTTGGCATGTACTACCCGAGCGTAGCCACGTTCGTGATAAAATGGATGACTTAAATTAATTAACTAAATATATTATTAAATATATGATTTAGGCTTTTATAACCAGGTACAAAAATCTAATACAGTTTTCATCGCCATTGTGCAACTATTCAATTTTATATTACACAGTCTAATGTAATAGCAAATATATAATTACAATAAATTAACTTCTATTATTATGTACAGGAGGAATAAGAAATGTCAATTATATACTAGACTGAGTCAAGCTCAAATTTTAAGATAAAATTCACTGTCTTTCATTAAAATAGATTAAATAATTTCCCAGCATTATTGCGAATGGCCTCGAGGTCAAACTCGCATGTGCACCGCGCACTATTCCCCTCTCTTTTTCTCACCTAGCTACCGGCTCGTATACTCGCCTTGGCTACTGACTATCTGATGGATATAGAATAGTATTAAGCCTCGAACACCGCGTGAACAATTACAAAACATTAAATTTTATGGCAATTCTATTCAGCCGTCATTGTTATATTTATGCGTTTTGCTAAACTACATCACTTCATTACGAAAACCGTTTTTACAATTACATTTGAACGTATAATTGTGCAAAGTATAAATGCTAAAGGAAGCGCTCAGTTTTAATTAAAATTTCAAAGTGTCTTACTATCTGAACGTCGGTATTTCGTGGAAATATAAATTAATGTATTTTCAGTACTATCTTACTCATGGTCAATTCGTAGAAATATAATTTTAGCCGCTTGGATTTTATTCATATCTCTTTCTAGAACCACTTTTTATTCTCTTGATTTTTTTTCCGTATAGGATTACAGATACTGCTTTTGTATTGTACAACTAAAGTGTGCGATTCGTGTTTTATTATTCAAATTTATAGATAATATCACAAATCATTCTAAACTTGCTAAATTTATCATTTTAATCTATGTCCCGTTCATATGAAACACATTACAGGCAATTTGCCTTTAAATGCCATTTTCATTGTTTCATCAGCAGAATTTTTCAATTCATAAGTGTTTTTAAATTTATTAAAAATATTTACTGCATATTGCAGTTTTTATGAACTATCTTGTAAGGTAACTTGGTCGCCTTCATAAAATCTCATTTGAGTGAGTGAGCGAAGAGATTTGGGCGGCTATTGACAGCGAGATCTTGAGAGTCGATGAGGATGAAACGAGATGTGAATGGATCAACGCTCTAGTGAAGGGGTGGGGGAAGCGGGAGATCCCCGAGGAATCCCGCTGACCAGCGGCATCGTCCGGCACGATACCCCACATGCGACCCCGCCGGGAATCGAACACGTTTTACCTATGTGGAAGGCGAGTACTCTAACAACTTCACCACCGTGGACTCCACAAAGCATTTGAGTATATATTTTCCGCAACTGAAAACATCTGATTTCCAAGTTCAAACATGACGAAATTATATTTTAAATAGAGGAAGACTATATCATTGTCTTCGTTCTTTATTGGTGGGAATACGTTCCGTTATTTGACCGTTTATTTCCAGAAACACAGTGGTACCAACATAAAGAGTATTTAATAAAAAAGAGGATATTCAAGTCACTTTATTAATTCGCAATTTAATTCCTTTCTTTCTTTCTTCAACTATCCTCTTTTATTATAAAGACATTTGCATTGATAAATGGTTCTATATTCGTGTCAGTGCCCGTACCTCAAGAAACTATATGTCTGTATAATTTATGATTTCTCCGTGTGAACAATTTTCTTTGCAGAGTGACGACCGCTTAGCTGTGGTGTCCGCAGGTATTCCGCAGGCCATCTGGGATTTCCTCCTATATAGAGTGTTCGAGAACACAGTAGATAAAGTAACTACCTTTATTAAAGTACAAGTAATTTCAGTTTGAACGGGGTTCGTGTTAGACCGCCGCACACGTCAAAAGCTGGCCGTTTTGCTGAGGAAGAATGACGCGGAAAACCCGATGTTACGCGATCGTGCGTAACGAGAGTTTTGAGTTTTAGTTGCGGCCAGCTTACAATAGGTTGTGGTGCTACGTCAGAGAATATATTTTTCACGCCTGTTAATTTTGAGTGGGCTGCTGCAAATTCATCGTTTAGTGTAGAAAGAGGACGAACTGTTCCAAGCGCGAGCGCTACTTCTGCTCTAGGATTCAGCACCTCAATGTTGAAATTTTTCTCAATCAGTAAACTTATTAATTTTACCAGTGGCCTTTAGACAAATTATTTACCAACGAACTATATGTGCTTCTATTAGGCAAGGACGCTATGTTTAACAAAAATAGTAGACTTAAAAGGCAAATAGTGTAAAGTCTATATGTGGTTGCTTCCAACTCTCTTGGAGCCCTGCTAAAATTCTACTTTCGGGTTACCCACTACGTATCCTTCCACCAGGTGTAAACAAAACTTAACGAGTTTGAAAGAAAACGCTAAGTTTTTGGTGCAATGGACAGACACTCTAAAATATATATTTTATACATAACAATAAAGTGTTTCCAACACTGCATTATGGAAAACATAAAATGCCAAATTTACAACTACACCCATATGGTGCTGATACGTAACTTTACTAAACAATCACAGATGATGTCAAACATGGAGTGATTTTTCAAAGGTTTGATTCGAAAAGTGTGAAGATACTTTGAATGGACTATACGTATATAGTCTATTCGCGGTATCTTCACACGTTTTGAATCAAACCTTTGAAAAATAACCCCATGTATGATGTGTTTGGTTGTTTTCTAAATATGCCACGTATCAAAAGCGTTTTATACTTGTACAAACATAAAAATACCTAATCGAACTTTTACTTATATTTTATCTATACAATAGAATATTTGATTAATAATTAACACGAATAAAAACAGTGAGAAAGTAGGTGTGTTGATAATGTTTAGTAAGAAATAGTGGTAATGCAAAATATTATTACACTAAGCACGTACGAAGGCGGTGCATTGTCCCTTTGGTGTAATTTTGCAGACTCGGTTAAGCTAAGTTCTGATGAGACGAAGGAATATCCTGGAAGCATAACTTCAGCACGGCTTCGGAAAAGTTGTGAGTAACCGTGAATGGACTGCGTGTACACGCGCGCGGTGGCTGCGAGTGGGCGGGCGAGGCCCGGCAGTAGCGGTGTTGGGCGGCGCGGAACGGCAGCTCGTGCGGGGCTGGTGCCGGCCACACCGCGGTACCGAGCGCCCCTGACACACTTCAGGCGGCCGAGTTCATGTCACAAGCCCCCTCCACCCCTCCCTCTTCACGCTAAAACTAGGGACCTTGGTGCGACCACCAGTTGGTGTCGCCCCACGCCGCCGCCGACACCGGCTCTCAACACGTCACGCAGTTCCCGCGGCTATCCATTCCAACGCTTAAAAAGGCCTTTTCAGGAGCCCGCCTGCTTGGAGGCCGAGAAGCGCAAAAGCTGTAAGGGCTACGCTGGCACACGCTACAAGTGCGCCATCGCCTGTAAGCGCGAGGCTCTGAACTGGCGTGTAGTGTTCTCGTCATGCTGCAAGTACCTACGGGTCTTAAAGCGGCGAACCCATCATTTTATTGGTGGAAAGTCTGTAGCAAGGTTCAGTGCATGTTCCTAGAGTACTTTTATGTGTATATAACGCGTATCTTTTGAGATACAGCGCTTTGGAAAAGCTCTGAAATGGTATTTATAATGTGTGTGATATTTTGAAGGTAATCGACGGGCATAGTCGGAAGTGTGTGTTCTTTTCGTAGTCCAGCACACTGGACGCACATTTACAGTTTCGTAAAAAAAACTTGGATTTCAAACACTCTGCAACGCAGTTCGAGCTCCAGGCAGGCGGACCCCTTAACAACTGTGCGACAGTTCGTCGGCAACACGAAACTGCGACCGTCGTAAGCTACCTGCAGTCCGTCGGTTTTTACTATAGCGCGACGTTGTCGTTGCGTTTATATGCCTTTATTGTCTTCTACCGTCATATAAGTGGAAACGAAAACTATATTACGGAAAAATCCTTTCAGCTCTGTTGGATTCAGGTGACGTAATATTACGTCGACAGATTTCAAAAGTTACTAACCATAGACTAAAGATGAGGTAGACCGCATATTCGTCTTTTGCGCATGTACCCAACATTGACCTACCTCAAAGGAAACACAACTGTCAAAGTCACATGGTCAGTGATGAACGCGTTTGTTTATATCTTAATTTTTAAACGACAAGACCTATTATATTAATCAAATACTTTTACCAATTTTAATTTAATCAAACTGCATTGCAAATTGCTTAGAGGAAGTATACACACATCTCAAAGCACTTGTTTACTAAACAGTGTTTTAACCTCAAATCCAATCCACGCAGTTTAAAGTTGGGAAATGGAGACTGATTATGCGTGGCCAGCGAGATCGGTCTACCTCATCTTTAGTCTATGGTACTAACCCCGTGCCTAATCAAGAATTTCACCTCATTTTATTCTGACCTCGGAAAAAAACCACACAACAAGCAGGTATAACGCGGCGGTTTGTTTGATGGGGGCGTACCCATTCGCTGATTGGCTGCAAAAGATTCCCTGTTGGCTGGCTGGCAGGTAAGTTACCAGGCGCTCATTGGCGAAAGGCGTTCCGACACGTTGCTGGCCAGTGATGCCATATTGTGTGTTCCTAAGTATTCTGTGTCAAAACTACTATCGCTCCTGGTGTGAAAGGAGTATGGTGTAGAGTGCGTACGCTATCTGCGAAGTGACCATCTTCAGATTCTCAACACTCGACTGCTTTTTGCCTCTAGAACTGTCAGAACCGCCTGGCCCCGACTAACGTCAACTATATTTTTAAATAAAGACGTGTTTTGAAACATCGGTATCACGCCCTTTCACCATGTTTTACTGCAACCAAGATACATTAGACTGCAACATGGAATGCATAATATGTATGAGAATGGGAGTAGTATAAACGAAAACGTATGTACTGTATTTGAACACTCGATTTGCCTACCAGGATTGTCAAAATCACGAGGCAATGTTGAGAACATACGCAGCAGACGATAATCCGTCTACCTCAGCTTTAGTATATTGCGCTCCAACATTAACTTTTTACCTAAGTTCTCCTTGGATACGAAAACAAATTGCGATAATGTCAACTGCCATCCTGCAACGAAATTTACGACAAAAATCCCGAAACTCTTCAAAATTAAAAAATAACTAAACCATAAAAAAAAGGAACTTGAGTTGATTTCTACTATTGCAGTATAGTGTACTGCAGCCTTTAGCGATTTCTGTCGTTTGCAAAGACGAGGTGACAAGAACCGCCTTGCTTCTCGAAGCGGTAGTGGCGGAGAGCGCTCTTGGCAAGTTCAGAAGCTGCGGTGAACGTTATGGCGGGTTCTGTTGGCCATGTGTATGCCTTATTATCGTTGCTACCATCGTCGTTGTCCTTCGCGCGATCAAAGAGCCGTTCTCCAATCACTTCCGTAATGAAACTCGTTATACGTGTGTGCAGTGCACCGGGCCAAGCACAAGCGTGTCTCACTTCAGTCCTCGATTTCCTCGTAGTCCCCAGCCCTGCCACGTGCGCCGTGTATCCACAGCACGAGACTGAACAGCCCATCAGAACGCAGTTTTGCTTCCCGCCCGAGCCGAGACAAAATCACCGACTTGTCCAGGGTTCACAGTTTCACATCTATTTCGCCAATAGTTAAGTTAGGTCCTCATTTAAACGAAACTGGAGTTTCCTTTTACACGAGAGCTTGGGAGGTTTTTTTTTAATAGGAGGTTGAAGCCACATAGTTTCACCCTGAATACAGATCCATGCCAGATTTCATACATATCGACTAAGCAAAGGGAAATTCAATCAAAACGAGCAAATTGTTAAAATAACTGAAACGCACGTTCACATACTAAAGCAGATATAAAAAACCTGAAATTACTTCGCCATTATTTTTGATATGATGCTCTGATGCGCCTTATCCGTATCATTGGGAACTTGGTCGATTAAAGATTGTCAAGCAGTTTCAACCAAAATCCAATTTCCTCGAGAAAAAATTGTCGCCTCTTTCTCGTATAGTCTATTGAACTTCATCGAAAAAGTTTCAACGAAAGTCGATTTGGATAAAAAAAAAAAAAANAAAAAAAAAAAAAAAGGTGAAGGGTTGAGTAGAGATAGAGAAGACACATTATAGACGGGAAGGTTGTCTCGTAACCCGTTCCGTAGGAGGAAAGTGGGCTAACCAAAACACATCCCATTCAACTTGCGATACTGTGTAAAAACTGAAATGAGTTCAGTGTGTATTCTGGCATAAGGAAAGATTTCCGACGGAGAAAAAACACGGCGGAATTAACGGGTACATACATTAAGAGTACCTGTAACAAAAAAAAACGAGTGCTATAAAATACAATGAAAGAACACACGCTTCATATTATCAACACGTAAAACTCTGGTATGTTGTATTTTGCATCATTAATGACTAAATTTCATGGAACTTTCGTATAATTACGAAGCTCTTCTGAAATAGCCTGAACAAAACATATGTGAAAAGTTTATTCGAATCAACAAAATACTTGTTACTTCATCGTAAAACAAAAAAGGTAAGTTCCTCTCTCTATCTACGTTTATATGAGACAGATAGAGAAAGATGCCGAAAAAAGTTTGAAACTCAACAAAACTGATTCATATAACAAAAAACACTTCGGAAAACTCCCGATAGGTCAAACAATATATTTGTAAACTGATGCTTTGGTTAAATAAACTCCACAAGTTGGTTTGGTCTTATAAATAGGCTAATTCTTTTAATGGTTCAAAGAATCATTTCTTTTCTTAGTGCAAAAGGATGCTAGCAGTTAGGAAACATAACGATCACTTCTAAAATATACAAATACTTTCACCTAACAAGTGCATCTTAGAAACTGACGTTTTAGATGCCATTCAACCGCCTCCAAACATTTACTATTATTTCTAAATATCATATTTGTTACTGTAAGAAACTCCAGTATAAAATGTGTATAATACGAAAATAAAGTGTGGTACATTTTCCCCGCGCGTTCAGTGTAGCTTTCCTACATTTTTTTTTTTTTATAAAATTAAATCCATAATGAAATTATTGAATTCGTATGATAACCACGCTTGACATTTCCTTTACTTCTATAATAATGTGCGGTTAACTTTTCATGCGATGCGTAAGTAAAGAATTTACAATTTTAGGAATTTTACATTTTAAATTTAGAGCACACGTTTTTCGCAATGAATCTGAACTTTTGGGAGGATCACTGCTCTGGTGTGATGACATGTATGTAACACGAAACTTGCAATAAAATTTCAGACGTTCATAATTTATCAAGTTTTTACAAAGTACTCTGTGTACCTATTAGATTTATATATAAGCAGAGAGTAGTAACGATGTGGCACGAAGCAGAATTTTACTGCAAACCGCAATATATTTGGCCCCCTTTGGGTCAGGGTTTTTGAGATAATTGCACGACACCACAAATTATGAACGTGGTTTTCAATTGCTTTCAACTGCCTTTTATGCAGTTTCAGACAGACCTTGAAGTAATTACGCAGGGAACTCGTGGCAACCGTTTCAAAACGTTCCACTTCATCGTATTTAATCTCGCTGAAGGCAGGTGACCATTCTCCGTGGTTCCTTACTCCAAGGATGTNAAACGTTCCACTTCATCGTATTTAATCTCGCTGAAGGCAGGTGACCATTCTCCGTGGTTCCTTACTCCAAGGATGTCACTTAGGTAATTGTCACATCACCAGTTCACATTCGATCCTTACCATATGTGCAATCTGTGTAAACGATGAAAGTGCTCACATCACTTAGCAGGTGGAGGCTGAGATATGTCATTGCAGAGTTNAAACGTTCCACTTCATCGTATTTAATCTCGCTGAAGGCAGGTGACCATTCTCCGTGGTTCCTTACTCCAAGGATGTAACTTAGGTAATTGTCACATCACCAGTTCACATTCGATCCTTACCATGTGTGCAATCTGTGTAAACGATGAAAGTGCTCACATCACTTAGCAGGTGGAGGCTGAGATATGTCATTGCAGAGTTTAAAAACGCTGCTGTCAGCTGAAATATACGATTGTCAGTCTTCGAGCAAGGGATATCGCTACGATACTACCTCGGTATTTCCTGCAAAATAATTTTTTTTAAATTTCAAAATTTGTTCCTGACAACTCAAATTTTACGTTCGAGCATAAAAATCGTAGTAATTGTGACCACAGCCTGACTTGATTTATTTCAAGCGCCTTTCTAGCGATATTATTTTACTATTTGCGGCAGACTTGACACGCCAGCTTATGATGTGACGGTATTGTGTTCGAATCCCGGGTTAAGAAATGAACGCGTGTGTCGTTTGAAATATAGTTTAGGATTTTTTCATAATGTAACTCACTCCCACTCCCCCCCCCCTCCTGGATTCACCGAAAGGCATAAGTGAAAAAGAATAGTGTTTAATGAGCACGACAAAATTAATTTTTTTTTGTACACGGTGTTAACAAAGTTTTTGTTGGAAGTAAGTGTTTTCTTTGGGGTTTATTTTAGTTTGTGTTACAGCACGTTACAATGAGAGAAAGAATCCCCCTACACACTGTAAAAAAAATTGTACATTTGACATATAATGTATTTGTACATTTATAAACCTTTTGAAAATAGGCACAAAATATATCTTGTGAAATTTCTTTTGTGTAACGTTAAATATCTAGGAAAATGTTTGTATTGGCCAGGAATCACTTTAAATCGCTAATTCAAAGTTATATATTAGTGTCTGTTATTAGTATTCCACTTAAAACAAGCGAATGTGATTACAAATTACGTTTTATTAAGTAATTATTACTGAATTGGGGAAAAATGGGGTGGGAAACGCCCTTTCCTGTAGAAAACTTTTATTCTCCTAGGACAGACAGGCTTATGAAATCATGCGGCTATGTGTATTTCGCCTACAAAGTATTTTTTTGCAACCAACCGAACAAGCTGCAATTATATTTTGTAGGTATGTAATGCCAGAAACTGTTGTCCCGACGCAAACTTTCATATAGGCTGTTCACGGTAAAGTGAGCACTTTTGAGGCCCTAGTTACATTTTACTTTCAGCCATGTTTTATTCTTTAACCACCTTTTGAAATAATTACTAACCATGTAAGTAATAAACATAGTGTGTATATTCCACCGCACTCGGAAGTTGACCTCTAAGGCTACAATAAAATACATTATTGACTATCATTCCAAACGAGAGGGCTTTCAAAAGTGCTCACTCTACCGTGAATAGCCTTTAATAGCATGTATTCTGCAATTGTAAAACTTGAACTGTGGAAACTTACTCGATTCTTCCCAACACGTGACGCTATTTTCTTACTGTCCAAGACCATATAGACCTACGTGTACATACGCCATAGTCAAAAAGTTCGTGGACTGACGGCCTGAGTGTAGGCAACCACGCATCATGGCGGCGTCCACGAACTTACTGAGTGTACTGCGAATAAATTACCCTAAAAATAGGGTCGTGTATTGTAACATGAATTGGTCACGATCGCATTTATGCACCGGAGAAGTTAAAACAAGTAACTACATAACTACTAAAGGGATAAGAATCCAAAACCACAGTACGTTTATAGAGTATAGATAGAGGTCATAACACAAGGGTAGCTGGTTAGAGTCGGTACAGGCAAGGTTTTTATTATTTAACATAATTCGAAATATTTCCACTTGTTTATTCTTTACAGCTGTTCTCGAGAGCACAAACAATATTTTACTTCCACTTCTCAATAATAAACTTTAAAATAAAAACTGATAAAGTTTTTTTCCTTGCAATCAGTGTTTACGTGGATTTTTCTTGTAAAACTACAAAAAAAAAAAAATACAGTGCATAATTCACCCGTGCATTCAGTCGATGACGTACGAATCGCTTATACTTCCTTTCTCTTCACGTGGCGCTGCGACTTCGATGGCAACCCGTCCCGGGGATGACCTCTTCGTAGATTGCTGCATCCTCGGGTCTTCTTCGTGACATGATGAACCGCAAACCTGTTTTCATTCCAAGGCCATTCAACACGACTCGCGTTTCACGATGGGAAATTTCGGAACGTGGAGGCCACGAAAGACGAAAAAACTGAAAGTCGATTAAATTTTTCTGCGAAAAGCAAGTGCTCAAAATAAAAGTATCTAAAATCGAAATAATTTTTTATCATCAAGTTTTCCCTTTGAAAAAAAACAGTCCAACCAGTTTATCAAAATGCTTAATCACATGTCGCCAGTATTATAAGCCAACTGACTTCTGCTTTGGTTCTTGACTTGAATATGTGCCACTATCTAAAATAAGGTGGTTGGAAAATTCTGTCTTTCTAAACGTTATCAACTGGCGAAGCCGATAATAAGTAGCGTGTTTGATTCCTCGGTATGTTTTGAAATTGTTAGACGAAGCAAACTAGATGGGACAACGATTCTTTGAAAGATGCTCAAAGGGCTCTTTCTCAATAAACTAATTTATTATACATGAACATTTAAATACGATTCGTTGGTTTCTAATATGTTGAAATAATAATGTAAAAAAAATTGTGTAATTTTATACTAAATGTATGTGGCAGAAGTGTCTCCACTGATGTCGGTGTAATTTTACATATACACATGTCAATATTTTTAACTCTACATCCAAGTAAATTATTCCTACAAATTAGTACAATAACACGTACCTTGTTCAACTAATTTTACACAAAATGGTTTAAAATTACAATTACTATGTAGCATAAAATAAACTGCAACATTCGTGTAGTTTTTCTCCACAAAAAGTAAATGTACACAGCCATCGCAATTGTAATTTCACCACAGTGTATGCGTGTCTTTTTCACTTACAAAAAAGTAAAATCGCAGATTCACTGTAATTGTAATTCACACAATTTCTTTACATTTTTCACTGTTTTACCAAACAATTTTAGCGTCAGTATATATCCTATTACAATTGCGTTATGTTAATTCACATACTTTGTATGTGTATTTTTTACCATTTTCACATTATTTTACTCCGTTTTGTAACTTGGTAGCTTAACAGAGTTATAAAAACGTTTTCTCCAAAATGTGGATAACAATTGCTTCAAATATAAAATACGTAGTTATATTTACAAAAGCCAGCATATTTCCTCAGTGGTTGTTAAATATTTCTTTTTAGCACACAAAAGTAATTAGAAGTAGTTCTACTCCCTACCGCTAGGTCGCATGATCTAAACAAATAGTTGTAGTTATACTTGAATTCCTAGCGAAATTAGTGTAAAATTACAAATATAGTATCTGCTTCGGCAAATTACACATAAAAATGTAAAATTGCGGTAAATATGTGTGTAAATATACACTCAGAGATACACTAAAATTTAATGCAAGATCACACATATACGGTCATTGTAAAATTACACAATGGAAGATGTACAACTACACTGACAATGAGTGTTTATACATCGACCTTGTAACAGTAAAACTACACAATGTAAGGTGTTAACATAGGGAGTGGGCGTGATTTTAACATACTTCAAAATGTGTAAATTAACACCAACATTATGTTATCTAAGCCATGTATTCATGTATTTTCACCAAAGACTTGTAGTACTCTCTAGATTATTAAGAACATTTGTGTAAAATTACACGTACTGTAGTTGTTTTTATAATTTACACATACAAAATGTAAGACTACCAAAAATTTGTATGTCTAATGTACATTTGTTTTTTACAGTGAAGCCGTGAGCTTGCAACCAAAATAAGTTGTCTTATCTTGTATAATGTACTATATGTTGCGTGATGCGTGTTGTATATTTCCGACGTGAGAATACTTCTTCAAAAGTTTTTGATAACTTCCCACACGTATACTGCTAACAAACATGTCGGTGAAATAACAAAAAAAATATATTGATTAAGAAATTACTTACAAATATTAGTAAATTGAAACTGACTATCTAACTGTGAACTAAAAATTACTGAAGTCGTTAAGAGAAATACAGCACAGTACATATTTTTAAAGGCTGGCACTAACCAGCATAATTATACTAACAGTGATAGTGAATAAGGAAATGCAGTTGAGTGATTTCACTTGTTAATTAAAATGTAGCTTTAAGTTGGTTGTCTCCAAAATTGGTTTAATTTTGTTTTATACATGTTCAAGTAAGAATATGGGAGATAGTAGACTATACTCGACGTTAAGTTCATTGTAATGTTCACTTTTAAATGATGGCGGACGGTCACACAGCGGGTAGAAAGGATAAGCAGTAAGCCGAGCTTCCAAAAAGTGCTTAATTAAGGGTTCCGCCTGCCAGCAGTCTATCTTGCGCGTTTGAGACTTCGCAGCGCGTGAGCTCTAAGGTAATTTTACTCACTCGCCACTTACCTCGTCGCTTCTACGCGCAAGGCGCTCAAATGACGTGCAGTCTTCTCATCGGCGATTTGCCTTAACGTGACTTTAAAACGGCGACGCTATAATTTGATTGGGTGCGACTCTGTGGCAAAGTATAACGTAGGCCTCTATCGTGGTTTCGCGTGTGCCCGGTTCGTATATTATGAGATAAGCATTCTGGAAAAGGCGATTTTATCAATGTTGGGGTGCATGAAAATAATATTCTTAATGAGCGTAATGTCTTGAAATTATTCATCCTCTGGGGGTGATGTTAACAAAAAAAAATCAACACAAAACAAAAAAGTAACGCTATAAAATTTGAAAACAACTGACGTAAATACAAAAATATACCTACTCTCCTGGCAGCCACTGTGGCCGAGATCGCCAAGGCAAAGCGTCCAGGCGCATATATTTCGGGTTAGAGTCGCTCGTCATTCTTTCACTATTTTATAACAGCAGAAACACTAATATACGTACAGTCATAGAAATCTTTAGTTGCACCAACCAAATATTACATGTGCGGGGAACCAAATCGGAACAAAAAATAATTTGATATAAATTAATGTAGTTGCACCGAACAGTTATTGTTGTCTTCAATAAAACTTGTTGGCCAGTGTCCGTCTTCTTCGTTGAAAACTTAATCTAAGAACGTTCTTTAAAGGCTGACCAATCACGAGGATTACAATTCAAATTCATCTGTACTGCCACTTAAAAGTGCACCCAACGTTAAAAAAATGCAGAGAGTCATATGACCTTGTTAGTACACGTACACAATGTAGAAACAGAAAGACGTATAAATAAGCGGCCAAATAAAAATACTGTGGAAACAAAATAAATATTATGGACTCTGTTTCAAAACAAATAAATAAATCTTACCACAAAATAAAAATGAATCATGTGAAAAATAACATTAGACCCGTTAAATATAAAAATTACGTGTTAATTATTATTCAATTTTTATAGCTCAAAAAGCGCGTGTTCCAGTATAAACTTTACATATGGTGAAATAATGCAAAATTAGGAGAAAAGTAGATCTTAAGCAGGGCTTTCAAAAGTGCTCAGTTTACCGTGAACATCCTTTAGTAATGTGTATATAGGATGCTTCTTATAAATTCATCCGATAAACTTCGGCTGCAGATTAATCTCGAAAAAGGGAAATTAAATCATGGTATGAAGAGAATCCTAAGGACAATACACATTGCACCTTTGAAGTTGAGCCTTAGGTACTAACTAGATTATTACATATATTGTAGAAAATATTTCATATAACACTGAGTGTCTGGATG
Source organism: Clitarchus hookeri (assembly GCA_002778355.1). NCBI lineage: Eukaryota > Metazoa > Arthropoda > Insecta > Phasmatodea > Phasmatidae > Clitarchus > Clitarchus hookeri. The sequence goes on along the minus strand of NQII01000196.1, from coordinate 28,824 downwards.
ATGTATAACGAAATGATACCACAATACCTGTCGCTGTCAGCGAATTATTTCATGGAAATAATCACGGTTACTACCCTTATTTCGATGTTATCTCCATGATGCGGTAGCATGCTTCAGATTTAAAAGATGGATTATTTATTCGGGTGTTACAGTTAACTTTAAACATTATCCAGACACTCTTATTAAATATTTTCTAAATATTTGTTATAAACCAGTGCTTCAGTTCCAACTTAAAAAACCTTTACCTTAGATTCACTTTATACCGTAGGTTGTGTATATGTTTTTCATATTCATTTTTCATGATTTACCTGCAGCTTAAGTTTTTCGGTCGAATTTAGATACATTCTGTGGGTATGTGTATGATGGGTGTATGTATAATGTATTCACGGTTTCTTCACACTTTCTTAATCAAACCTTTGAAAAACTGTCAAAATAAAAGTACCTTAATTTAGGCTAAACTGAACTTTTACTTATTATCTATGAATTATATTATTTCGTGTATAATTAATATTAATAAAACAGGGATAGGAATTGTGTATCGGTAATACCTAGTAAGAAATAGTTCTCATGCAGAATATTATTAAAATGAGTGCGGTCGAATGCAGTGCGTTGGCCCGCTGGCGTAATTTTTTAAGCTTTGTTTGTATGAGGCGGAGAAATATCCTGGAAGTAGAACTTAAGTAGGGATTCAGGAAAGTCGGAAGTAACCCTGAATGGAGCATACCTAGGGGCACCTGTTTTTAGCGAAAAGATTTCAAGACAAGTTATGTTCCAAAGTGTGTTATTTCAGAACCAATTTCGTAATTAGATCATTTGAATTGTTACGCGGCTTATCTGTCTGCCCGCGAATCACGGACGGTCAGTAAACGACAAAATTAATTCTGATTGGCTCACTCATGTAACAGACTATCTTCACACAAAGACAAGCGGCTAATAGTCAAGTGCAGACTGCAAGTATGCACATAGGATATTGAAGTCTAACCTCCACGTAAAGCGTTTCGCGAAAAACAGGTGGCCCTAAGTAAACCTGTATGTAAAGTGTATTACAGTTTGTAGAGGAAGCACACAAGAGTGGAGAGAGTATTTGAGGAAGACGGTGACAGCGATGGCGAAGGTGCTTCTCTCAGACCGGAAGTCGCCGGCGTCCATCAGTCCGCGGTAGAGATCAAGGGGTATACAAATAGAGAGTTGTAACTCAAGGGAAAAACGAGAGATCCTTGTCAGATTCATTTGTTTGCCGAAGCAAGCCAATATAAGTTTTTCAGTGCTGTCAACTTTAAAACACAGAGTAAAAGACAAATTCTCCCTTCGTTATGATGGTGGTATCGTAGATACCTCGCCAGTTGTTTTTTTTTTTCTACATTGTGATTGGCCTATGTTTTCTGGACAATATTATTGATGCTTTTCTTATCCAAAGTTATTTTATATCACAAATACATTTGAGCTAATATAAACTGTAACCGTGAAAGTGAAACATTACATTACAACCAGTTGTATGCATATATTCATGAAAATGCACATGCCACAGACGCGAAGGGTGCTTACAGAAAGCAGTCTGTGTGTACTACCACCATAAAAATTAAAATATGCAAACAATCATGAGTTTATACAATCTCTAAAAATATAAACTATATGATTGTTTATTGTATATTTATGCCATGGGAATTTAGAATATACTTTTATATATGTAATAATTTTTTTAAATACCGAAGATGTAAGACCGTGGAACCCATAGACGAAAGATGAAGTAGAGAGCTTATTCGTCTTCTGCGCATGTACCCAACATTGACCTACCCCAAAGGAACACAACTGTCAAAGTCACATGGTCAACGTGTTTGTTAATATCTTAATTTTTAAATGACAAGCACTATAATGTATATTAATAAAATACTTTTGCGAATTTGAATTCAATCAAACTGCATTGCAAATTGGTTAGAGGAAGCATAAAAACATATCAAAGCATTTGTTTACTAAACAGTGACCTAACCTCAAATCCCATCCACTCAGTATTTACTAGCCATACTGGCAGAAAAGCAGTTAAATGTTGGGACACGGAGATTGGTTGTGCGCATCCAGCGAGATCGGTGTACCTCATCTTTAGTCTATGGTAGAACCTCGACTTCGGGCATATTTCGGATATCTTCGGTAAGGTTTCGTTTTCCTTACCCGAGTGATGACACACAGGCGTCACCAAGATCTTTTCCAAGGGGAGGCATAGGAATTATAACAAGTTTCCTTCGTAGGAGTGTGAGATTTACAACTGGGTTCTACCCTAAATGCATGCAACAAACATCCACGACTTGTAACGTGAATAAATTTGTTTGACGTTAACAATATACCTTCAATACAATATTACAGTATTAATTAAATACAAAAGTACAAACACATATCAAAATAAAATGATGGAAAAATTAAGGAGAACTCGATTACTCCTCACAGCAGGGACTTGCATTTTGAAGTAACGTCGCTAATAGGCAATTTTTTTTGTTATAAAATTGTTATTTCAGATTTCATAGAAAAAATACGGTTTCCAGGGAAGGGTAAGTGCCCCCTTTCCCTTCTGCTGACACCAATGCCATGATGGCGTGATAGAAATCAGGAGCCAGAGTCATTGACGGCGACTATGATTGGGGTGGGGGGTTGAGAGAAAGAGAGAGAGAGAGGGACAGAGAGAGAGAGAGAGCTGTGGTCCTTGCGGCACAGGCACGACGGCGATGGTTCGGCGCGCACGCCGGGGAGTGCGACGTCCAGGTTTGTTGTGCGTGGCTATCAGAGCGTGATAAGATAAGCGAGAAGAGCCGCGGAGAGTCCCCAGCCGGAAGGACGGGTCGCGCGCCGTCCGGAAGGGAGGGCGGTGCAGGGTGGACGCCAAGACGGCTTGCCTCCGCGTCGCCCACACGCTGCAGGTGCATATCGCGGGGAATTTCACCTCTTCCGGAAAATTTTACCAGTAAGGGCCCCGCCTACCTGGCGCTTAAAATGGGTTGCAGTGTGTTTGAAATCCGCGTTTATTTATGAAACCAATAAACGTGTCCCCATAAAACCAATTTACGAAAAGAAAGCAAACTTCAGACTGGGTACATATACTACTCTCAATACATTATCGAGCAACAGCTTTTTCACACTGCTGTATCTCATAATACACTGTTCGGAAACATTCGAAACTATTATAGGGACCTGCACTGACCCTTGCTACAGACTTTCCACCAATAAAATAATACGGCCGCCGCTTTAAGTCTCATAGGTACACGCAGCACGACGGAAGCACTGCACGCCAATTCAGCGCCTTGCGCGTAGGACTGATTGGGCACCAGGCGCGCGTCATTGTCGCCCTTATCGCTCGCTTGCCTCTGAGCCTCAAACGTGCTAAAAAGCTCCAAGTAATAAGGAAAACATTTTAGAAAAAAAAAAAACAGAATTTTGAACTTACTGCGAGAAACACTGTGACAGGCTGGTGGCATGGTTCAACGAGCAAAAGCACTTTATCTTAATGTAGTTTGTGAATAATGGCGCATGAATTAACATAGAAAAACGAACAAAAACCGCGCACATATATTTTTTTTTTACAATTTCATGACAACGCGAAATTTCGGCAAACCTGGCGGGAATTTGTCCTCATTTGATCTGGCAACACTGGGCAGGCGTGCCTCCATCATACAGAAGCATTTACTACAGGCACGGATTGTTTAGTCAACCTATATGTCCATTGCAGGGTGTCAGCTTGTATCACTCCGCCTGTCTGCGCACTTGGAACGTATTGGCTGTGTCGCCAGCCACCAACACATGTGTCATGAGCAGTCAGCAGTCGACAGCACGCCCCATTTGCTTTCACGGTATGAATGTGTTTATTTTGGTTAGGTATTTGTAATGAAGTGAATTCTTTACATTTAGCTATAAATAATCACAATTCGTCTCTGTGTGTTTTTCGACATGTGGTGAAACTCCAGTCCGATCCGCCGCGTGCGCCATCTTGCGCAACACTAGTTGCTTGAAAGGTTTTTACCCCGAGACAAAACAACAATGAAAAATATTTCCTAAATTCTAGCACATGGCTGCATTACAAGCACACACAGAGTTCTTTAACATTACAAAACAATAAGCAATTAATAATTTAAATTACTACGTCTTTTCTTGAAAATTACATAATACCGACGGAACTACTTTCTGCGGCAATTACATCGAGAATAGGCCAGACAGCCAATGACTTTGACTTTGCCACTGACAATGCTTATTTATGCTGCCACATTGGTATGGAAGAAGTGTTGGGCAGCAGATTTTCAGGGCTGGCAGTTTCTTCAAAACTCGAAAATGGGAAAAGGTAATAAAAAGGAAAAGGATTTTTTAAAAATATTTTTTACCCGTTATTAGCAACTGAGAGCACAATACCAAGATTAATAATAACAGGATGTTCAACTCTTCCAAATTTCCTTTCAACTGCAGCTCGCCATAAAACACTTGCAGCATGAATTCCATTGGGTAAGGCCTGTACGCACGTACTTCATTATTCTTATTTTTTATTTTAAATATTAGTATACATTAGTTGGTGCTATTTCTCCTAAGAATCCGGGTGGATAAATCTAAACTCCTAATTGGGCTCTCTTTTACCCCTTAAATTTCTGCAAGTACAAAACATAGTATGTACACTTCAGGCGACGTAAGCGTGAAAATTAAGCTAGATTACAGTAGCGCTGCCTACGAGCACCCCTACAGCGCTGGTACGCCGCACAACCAGGTAACATGGCGCCCGTACCCAGTGGGGGAGACCACGCGTGACAATATTACTATAGGCTATTTACGGTAAAGTGAGCACTTTTGGAAGCTGTCTCATTTCGAATAATAGTCAATAAATATATATTTTTTTTTAGCCTTGGACGTTAACTTCCGAGTGCGGTAGAATATACACACTGTGTTTATTACTTACAAGGGTGGTTAAATGATAACAAAATGGCTGCGCCAGGGTCTCAAAGTAACTAGGTTCTCAAAAGTGCTTGCTTTACCGTGAACATCCTATAGACACGGAATCCCGCACTGGGCGTGGGCGTGTTACGTGGTTATTAGTGCTG
>NQII01000196.1:0-23654 GCA_002778355.1 Clitarchus hookeri | reverse complement strand
CAGTCTATAAATACCGCTGCAGATGGAGGACGGGCAGTTTTTGTAGTAACCATCTGGCTGAGGTGCATTAATCGGGAAAAGTCTCGTGCAGCGGGGGACAATGCCGAAGAGGACAGAACTGACTTTGAGAAATTGTAACAGTATATCACATTTTCGGTAATGCTGGCTGCAAATTACGGAAGAGAGTTTCATTAAGGTTTACTCTGCTCAAGTTGGGAACAAAACGAGATTTTTTATGGGAGAGTTTGGCATAGAGGAAATTTTCTGCTACAAGGTTCGCTGGTGTTCCATTACAAAGAGGTCGCATTTAAGCTGGCGGTAAATGGAGAAATTCTGATGCCATATTCGGTTTCAGCAACCAAAAATACATACGATTCAGCTGCATTTATTAAAAAAGTTTTCACAGAATATTTTTTTTGTTGGCCTGTGTAATTTTTAAACACAGCCCTGTTTGAATTTGCCATATCACAATAGGCGAAGAAGCACTTACAAAAATTCCCTTGCTAAATATTACATATTGTACTATACTGCCAACTATCGATAAATGTTTACTTTTAAATATATTTCTTTTAGCAATCTTTTTGACACTACTATCTTAAAATGCTGCACTAAAATATTAAGTTAATTTAATAATTCTGAAAATATTTCACTCTGTGGTCATACTCAACTATAATATTGAAATTAAAGATGTAAACAACAAAATAAACAAACATTTTCAAGACATTACAAGCACATAGAGTAATTAAATAGCAAAGAATTCTGCCAATAGAACTGTCATGCAAATAATAAATATAAACAATAAATTTGCAGTGGAAATAAAATGAAAATTAATAAGTTGGCAGAAATACCAGATTACTACACGTTACTAGGCATTTAAGATTTTTTTATATATGTGTGATAAAGAATTTGGCGCGATAGTTAGCATATTTACGTTTCAAACAACGTTTCAGTGGCGCCTGTTGGATGCATCGATTTTAGTGATCAGGTCTGTGGCGACGATTTCGACAAGTTGGCGGGAGGATGCATGCAGTGGGCAAGTGGAAGAAAGCAAGCAGGGACTTCGAAAGTGTTCAAACAAACGTTAGCCATCTCGGTTTCGTTCCAAAAATATTTACAAGCGCTGATCTGTAAATGTGATTTATGTGTGTCTGTTTGCCCTGTGCCCGGAGAAAGAATCATCGCTAACCACTGATATTTCCTATCGTGCCTCAAAACTTGCCAGCGAACATATTTTTCTACTGTTCAAGAATTACACGTTGATTAGTACACATTTCGTGCTACAGAGAATAAAGAAAATAAGTGATTATACAAGAGTTAAAAGAATCCATTCGCGCAGTACAGGAATGGTTTAAGGGCGGTAACTTACGAGTCAGTGGGCAGCCCAGACAGTAGGGCAACCTTTCGCTATAGTAAATATTGTGTTTAAACATGCAACGATTTTTTTTAAATGTCGATGTGGAGAGATTTGGGCGGCTTTTAACATCGAGATCTTTGAGAGTCGATGAGGGTGAAACGAGATGAGCATGGAGCAGCGCCGGAACGCAAAACCCGCCGACTAGCGGCATTGTCTGGCACGATTCCCACGTGCAAAAATCCGGGAGTGACCCCGCCGGGAATGACCCCGCAGGGAATCGAACACAGTTCGCCTAGGTGGGAGGATAGTAGTCTGACCACTACACCACCGCGGCCCCACAAATGTCGATGATGTAAGAGCGTAGAACATCGTCGGTAAGGATTCATTTTTCCTATTCGAGTTTCTTGGGTCTGAGACATAGGCGGCAGCTCTATTGGGGCCCAGGTATTTTGCCCCTTCCCCTCCCCAAATAATTGCCAAGAAGGAACTCTGCCCCTCCAATATACTGACAGGCACACCATAAAAAAGTCATTAACATGTACAAACAACCTAAAATGAGACAGACTGCCGATATCTTAGGTTAATAGTGAGAGTCTACTACGACTGTACTAACTCTTTCATATTTAGCAGGCACGCATTCTACCACCAGCATTACATTGAAATCAAAGAATCCCGACCCCCGTCAAATTTACATAAGTCGGCGCCTATGGCCTGAGAGCCGTTACCTTTCCGTGACTCGGTAGCCGGGATGGAGAACTGCTGCACGTTCGTGAGAGGCCAGCACAGTTATTACATAATGTTTGGATAACGTCCTGCAGTTAAGTTAGTTGAGCTAATCGTGTGCCACGCACCACTATTCTATTCAGTTTCATCGGCGCACAGTGGGGCATAACACCCATTTTCCTGAACAAAACTCAAAAAAATTAGACTTATAATTATTGTTTAAACTATTCGTGGCCATGTAGTGCAATGTCTAGGTCAGTAAAAACTACAATAAATAGCACATTTGTTCCTTTACTTTAGCAGCGAGAAGCCTGCAAAGTAACTCTATCATATAGTAGATGCCATTTTTGCGAGCTACTGGAGTCTAAGATGTCTCGTAGTCCTGTTGTCTTAGATGACAAGGTGATACAAATATCAAGTTTGGCCATCAAAGAACCGCCTATTATGATGTTCATAAGATATAAGATAGTTTACCAATATAAAATCATAAAATCATCTTATTTTCCTTATGTTTTATTGTAAAGGGGAATTTATGCATACATCTTTGTACGTTCGCAGATTTACCCCACGAGGCCTCGCGCTACATGTTTTACCTATCGAACCAGAAAACCTTCCCATAAGGAAGGTTTTCCATCCCAGGGTTTTCCATCCCAGGGTTGTCCATCCCAGGGGATGGACAAAATAATATGAACACCATGCAATATAGTACATTTTGTTGCATGTTGGCAACACTGCTTCCGTGTAAATAATGCGACGCGTATGTATTGCACACTTTACGTGCCAAGTCTTGTAGGTTATAGTTCAGTGTATTATACGCTTTGCTCTGCGACGGTTAAAACAAGCTATCGGTGAAATGTGTGATCTCTCAGACTTCGAAAGAGGGCAAATCGTTGGTGCTCGGTTAGCGGGAGCGTCTGTGACGAAAACAGCTGAATTGTTTAACGTTTCACGAGCGACAGTATCCACGGTAATGACAGTATACACAAAACATGGTAAAACTTCATCGGCGAAGAGGAATAGTGGGCGAAACCCAAAGTTAACTGACAGAGAACGACGAACATTAAAAAGAATTATGGCCAGACAACATAAAACTACCGCGGCAAAAGTGACAGCAGAACTCAACACTCACTTGAGTAATACTGTTTCGACAAAAACAGTACGGCAGGAGCTCCACGAAGCTAACATTCATGGAAGGGCTGCAATTGCGAAATCCTTTATAACGGAAGCCAACGCTAAGCTGCGAAAGAAGTGGTGCCACGATCATAAAACCTGGACACTTGATGATTGGAAGAATGTGGTATGGTCCAATGAATCATCGTTTACATTTTTTCTAACAAACGGCCGGGTTTATGTATGGAGAACCCCAAAAGAAGCCTGCGATCCGGACTGCCTGCTTCCTACAGTCAAGCATGGGGGAGGTTCCGTTATGATTTGGGCGGCTATATCGTGGTATTCAGCTGGTCCTCTCATTCACATGACTGGCCGGATTACTGCGAATGAATATCTCGACATCCTCAATGATGAAGTTCTTACTTTGACTAGCACATTGCTGCCAAACACTGCCATATTCCAAGATGATAATGCGCCCATACACACAGCCAAAAAGGATCAGTCTTGGTTTGAGGAGCATCAGAATATCATCATCAAACAATCGCCAGACCTCAACATAATTGAACGGTTATGGGGAGTTTTAGAGTAGAAAGTGAGGAACAGATTTGCATCTCCAACATCATTGAAGCAATTGGTGGATGTTTTGGAACATTCCGTTGGAAACTATTCAGACACTCTACGAATCTATTCCGCGAAGAATTTCAGTTGTTCTAAAAGCAATTGGTGGCACAAACACCTTATTAATAAATTTATATTGTGTATATGTCAGGTATTCATATTATTTTGTCCATCCCCTGTGTGTGTGTATATATATATATATATATATATATATATATATATAACGTGATACCTTTTGCCACCTCCGGAGAAAACAGCGAATGAGTAAGCGCGCGCGCATCTGCTAGACAGGCACGTCACGGTGCGCGACACTGGAGTGGCGGACGTGGAACAGTGCTTATGGATCTCACTTCCACTCTTATTTTGTACCTACAGATAGATGTGATCAGTGCCCTTAATTATCCCGTGAAAAATGTTGTTTTGATATCTAACTGGGGATTTAATGCGTGCAACCAATCAATATACAAGCGACTGGGGAAAGTGTATATGAGGATTGTCATTTACTTATGACAAGTGTCGAGCCTCTTCAAATGTGCTTAAAGGATGTCAACTCTGGAAAGGAAGTAATCACTTGGCAGAATCCGCGACCATCTTCAACTAGATTTTGTCGCCCACTCAAGTTGGAACTTCAGAAAGAGATCAGAGAGGCTATTACAAAAGAGTACGAAGACATTGACAGGCCAATAAAAGTACTTTTTCAATCTGAAATTTTATTACCAGGACAAGAAGAATTGTCCGCGCACCAAATGTTGATGACCATGATTGACGGGAAAGTGAGTTCAGCAATAACAGGGACGGCATCGAGTCAACGCTGCAATTTGTGTGGAGCGCTCCAGAAGATCATGAATTATATAGATCAAGGCTGCCCAACCAATTTTGGAGGTGGGCCATAATATCAATTCCACCTCAGTCGGTGGGCCACCTAGTGAATAATAGTTGCTTACAGTTATGGTATATATTTAAATCAAACAAAGATTTAAGTTACACATAGTTTAATTACAATTAAAACATACAAAACGTCAATGAGACCTATGAAGAGGTTTTCGAGTTAACAATTGATCAATATTTGGCGACAAGTCGGAGGTTGACAGTAAAATCAAGTATGAAATATGTTTTGCTGTTAACGAAGTACGGTATTTGTTTTTTCACATAGCTGAGAGTTAAAAAAACCTTTTCGCAGATATATGTTGAGCCAAATCTGCAAAGCACGATCACACATTGCTGGAAAGTCTTCCTTTGGTACCAATTTCCAAAATTTTATGAAAATTTCTGAAGACCGCTGTGGTTGTGAAGAAACTGTTTCAGTAAATATCTGTTTCAAGGAAGTGTGGTTTTGGATTTCAGTGATTTTTAGCTAGATATTGACTGGATATTCCATTACTTCATTAATGGTAATTGAGAACGAGTTCATAATAAGCAACATTTTTTTAAAAATCTGATTTGAAATCTTGAAATCTATTCTCAAGAGACTGTAACAACGATTGTATTTGTGATTGGTATTTTGAGATATCAATCGAAGTGTTTTCCAGTTTTCCTCTCATATCTACGAGCGTTGGAAAATGATCGATATTGTTTCTGGCCAAGTTCAAAAAAAAAAAAAAAAAAAAAAAAAGGCTTAGTTTTGCTTTAAATCCCTGGACCAAATTAAACATCGTTGGCAACGAGCAATCCTTTCCCTGCAGCTTTAGGTTAAGTATGTTGAGTTACTTTGTAATATCTACTAAAAATGCAAGATCGCATAACCACGATTCATTTTTAAGTATATCTCTCTCAGCAGGCATTGCCTGCTTTTCTTCTAAAAACTCCAAGATCTGTACCCTCAAAAGAAGGAAATGTTTCAGCATTTCACCCTTAGACAGCCAGCGGACTGCAAAATACAGATGTTCCCCGTGTTCATTTATTTCGTCCTCAAATAGAACCCTGAATTGTCTTCGATGAAGCGCTCTGGCCCGAATATAATTAATGCAGCGTACTACAAGATCAATAACTTCATCAAACTTCATATCTTTGGCACATAGAGCTTCCTGATGGATGATACAATGATATGAAAACAATTCCCGGCCTAAAGATTGTTTTAACAAAGCCACACAACCATTGATTTTTCCCGTCATTGCAGGTGCTCCATCAATACAAACAGAATCCAGTTTTCCCCACGCCAAACCCTTTTTCTCAACACATTCCTTAATTTTTATAAATATGTCCTTCCCGGTACTTGTAGTTTCTAACTGGCAAAGCTCCAATAAATCTTGAAATACGTTTAAATTTTCATCAACACACCTCACAAAGATGGCTAGTTGTGACATACTCGTCAATCACAAGTTTCGTCCAACGCCAGCGAAAAGTATTTGCATTTCGTAACTGTATCCGTTATTTGGCTGCTAATATAATTTGACATATCTTCCACTCGTCTTGTCACGGTGTTTCTTGAAAGTTAAATACTGTCTGCTTTAATTTTCACATTTTTATCATTGCAGTTATGTGCAAAAATCGACAAAGCTTCTTTCACAATTTCCCCATCCGAAAAAGGCTTATTTTGTCTTGCTAAGAGTAAAGATATCTCGTATGATGTCTTCACCATAGATTCAAGTTCGTCAAATTTTTTTCAAATAGATTCTGCTAGCAAAATATTTCTGTTTTATTTTTTTATTTTTTTTATAAACTCGGTTCTAAGAGCACTTCCTTCCGGGTAATCTTGGTTGATTTTTAAATGATTTTGTTTAAAATGCTGTTCTAAATTATATTTTTTTGGTGACGGCTACTGTAGTATAACAAACTAGACATATGACCTTCAGTGCTTTGCACTCAGTAAAAAAATATTTCATCTCCCATTCTTCATGAAATGTACGAGGTCAATCCTTTAATTTTGATGTACTTGGTTTGCTGAGAGCCATTCTGGAAACAAAAAAATATATAATTAATTATACGCTGTTCCTTTTGTATCACGTCTGATATTAAAATCTAGCCTCTGCCTTTTTTTCATAGCTCCGCTCCATGCGTAACATTACATACCTACTTGATTTTTATGTGCCTAAGTTTTAAGCTGGACCTCAAGCTAAAATACACGACCCCGTTACAGTTTTATTATAAGTAGTATATTGATTGATGGTGATTTCAGTACTTAATCACAATATACCCTCCTACACTTTGTGATCCTACCTGCCTACTTGAAAGTAGCGCGCAATCCTAGAAACAATAGTATTAACCAATAATAATAATAAATAGGTACCAATAAAATTGTCATATTAATACTCGGTACTTACCTATTTGTCTATTTCTATTTTATATATATTTTGTTACTATATTTTTATATGAAACGATGTTAAGAAATTATCCCGTTCCGTCCGGCACGAGGAAAAACACGTTACGTATGCCACGACCTTTAAGAACAAACGTCGAATCTTAACAAAACTGCGGCATGCGGCATGCGGCATGCGGCATGCGGCATGCGGCACGGCAGGTCGGGTCAACTCAGGTCATAAGTCGTTCCACGTACGACCAATCGCGTTGCGGCTGGGGGTATTGTATTGGCAGCCGACCACTGTTGGCGGGCAAATTCACCGCGGGCCTGGGTTTGGCCAGCCCTGATATAGATCATATGGAGAAGAGACCAGTTAATGAACAGGCTCTGGAGTATGGGCTATTAACACTCCATGCTTACATACGATTTCCCGAGTGGCTGCTCCATGTAAGTTACAGATTAGATATAAGGCCATGGCGTGTGAGGCAAGAATTTAGAAGTTAGGTCAAGGAGGAGAAGAAGACAGCCGTGAAGTGTGGTTTCCGACTAGTGATGGGCCTGCTTATTAAGCTGTCAAACAAGGCCAAGGCACAGCGAATGATGGAAATACAGCCCGTCGTTTTCTAGATGATCCCGCATGTTTGGCATATACCACAGGGCTTTCTGATGTCCTGATGAAGTGGCATAATATCGCGCACCTTATCCTGTGGATATGCTGTCAGCGCCAAATATTTTCGGCAATACGCCCTTGATACAGCGCGGCTGCATGTCCGTAAGTACTCGTGGTGTCCGATGCCTCCTGCAGTGCACATAATTCTAATTCATTGGTTCGCACGTTATTGAAGTCGCTTTTCTTGCGATAGGAATGCTAGGTGAAGAGGCCCAGGAAGCGTTGGAGTAAAGATTTTCTCAGGTCCCGGAAGAGAAGATGTCGCAAGTCAAGCAGAGAGGCGACTAACAGAGATCCAACGAATATATAGTTAATATTTCCTGACCCTGTAATTTCTTCTATTAGGACACCGATACCGAGAAAATACAGACAAAAAAATAAAGGCCAGAAGTTATGTATTTTAGAAGTTCGTAAGCTTGTGGTGTGAATATAATGATGGTGATTGGAGTGATTGTATTAATTGCTGTATTTGGTGTTGTAATAACATAAATATTATCGCTTATGATTCTTAANAATAAGGCCAGAAGTTATGTATTTTAGAAGTTCGTAAGCTTGTGGTGTGAATATAATGGTGGTGATTGGAGTGATTGTATTAATTGCTGTATTTGGTGTTGTAATAACATAAATATTATCGCTTATGATTCTTAAAACAAAAATATTATATTAATTTTTTTCGCTAAATTCTTGGTGTTTTGAGTGTATAAATAATGTTTCATTTTGATTCCTTGATGTTCCGAAATGTAGAGTTTTATGCTTCATATTATATTCATATAATTAAAGGGTCGCTGTATAAGCGATACAAATGAAAAAAAACTGCAATTCGCAATACCAGAGGAAAATGGGTGTTTTGTCCCACTGTGCGGCGCCCGCAATTCCTCAGCCTCTGCGCTTTTAACTTCCCGGCCTGCTGGGAAACCTGGCCGCAAGGTCTGCTGTTGTGATGGCGTGTGGCCTTGTCAATTGTTGAAGGCGGTGGCGGAGGGGGCTAGCCACTCCCAACCCACCGCATCTCAAATGACATACAACTGAGTGGACAGGCCGCCCCCCTCCTATCCTCTAGCAGGTGTTGCCAACAGGTCTTCAAAAAATCTCGCTAAACCACACATAAAAATAAGCTATTTTCAATTAGAGAAAACTATATTTCCATAAAACTATTTAAAATCACGTAATCTCGGTAAATTCAATCATAACTTTGCTATTGAAACACCACGCGTTTATAATAGCAATAAATAAAAATTTAAAATAAATTACCTTCCTTAAAATGTCATTCTTGTGAATCATCGGGGTTAATTTCTGAATCCTCGGAAGAGAGGGGAAATAACTCGTCGCTGTTTTATTATTTGAATTTAACCCACTCAGTTATGTTTTTCTTCACACAGCAGAAAAAAGCCAATTTCTCGCTAGGCGGGATAAAAATATTTATGCTGCAAAACAGAACATTTTTGGAAACGCTAGAATGGCACCAACGGGCTTGTACCCATCGACTAAAGATGAGGTAGACGGCTGATTCGTCTTCTGCGCATGTACCCAACGTGGTCAACAATGATCAACGTGTTTGTTTATATCTTAATTTTTAAATAGCGAGCACTATTATATCAATAAAAGTCTTTTAAAAATTTGAATTTAATCAAACTGCATTACAAATTGGTATGAGGAAGTGTGCGTACATCTCAAAGCACTTGTTTACCAAACAGTATTCTAACCTCAAATCCAATCCACGACGTTTTCGCAAGCCGTCTTGGCAGAAAATCGGACACGGAGGTTGGTTGTGTGCAGCCAGCGAGATCGGCGCGCTGAGGAGCCCCGCTCCAGTGAGAAATGAGAAACGGCGGCGGCGAACGCGTGGCCATGCTTGATAAGCATTCCCGCGTGGAGCGAGCAGCGCGCTCCACCGGACATAACGGCAGCTGCAGGTACGCAACGCCGACCTGCCGCCACAATGGACGGAAGGGACGACAGGACCCGTTCGTTTCGCCCAACGCCACCGGTGCCGCGTTGCGACACGCGTACACGCACCTGTTTTGCGCATAGAAAAAAATACGAGGGAGACCGATCTTCGTCTTATGCGCATGTTTCCTACATTGACTCACTCGTCGCCAATCACGTGGGCAACTGTGATAAAATCGTTCCTTAACATTTTAAACTGAAGCAGAACAGCCCTTTTACACGAATGAAATACTTCGACCAACATTAATATAATATAACTGCAATAAAACTAGGTTAGAGTAAGTGTTCGAACATTTCAAAATCACTTACCTACTTATATAAACAGCTTTCTAACCTCGAATCCCATCCACGTTGGTTTAGATAGTGCTGTTGGCAGAAAATGAATCCAATGCTGGAAGATGGAAAGTGGCTACTGCGTGTGAACTGGGAGGCGAAACTTCTCAGAAGGCACGGACCCGTGACACTGGAACCTCAAGGTTCACAAATATTTTATGGTCTGTTTTAGTTGACCGACGCAAGGAGAATAGGCCGGCATTTGTTAAACGTACAGTGGGGCACTGTAGACTAATTCAGGAATAATTAAATCCTGCCTCGATTGCATACATGAATGGCAATGCTGACAAAAATTTAGCACAGTACTCCCATGTCTTAATCTGCCGTTAGAAGTAGGTCTATATAGTAACATGATTGGCATTGAAATAGTCGTTTGTGTTTGTAAGGCCCGTTACTTTTTGGTATAATATTAATGTGGGCAAGAATCCCACACACCACTTGCACTGGTATTTCCCCGTAGCTGCTGTTGGAGTACAAGAACTGCAGTAGGTTACAACAAATTTTTATTAATTCTGCACAGAAACTTTTATACCTAAACTGATCGTGAAAACATGTTTAAGCCACTCGCACTTTTGAAAATGCACTCTACAGAGAACAATCGAAATATTGGCTTTCATATGTGTGTAACTTCCCGCAAACGCTGTACATATTCTCTGTCTCATGTAACTTGGCGAGATTTTGACAGTTCTACGAAAGTAGCGCCAATGTTTACTTTTCGTTTATGTATCCTTTCACCATCAGCTGGTGCGTCAAGTGGAGACTGTATATGTCATCAACACGCTGTCAGCTAATCCACTTGCCATTGTACTGTAACGCTAAACAAATTTTAAGGTATTTTAAACTGACATCTGTCTAAAAAAAAATCGTAGGTTATAAAAGTAAAAATATAAAACCTTGCCAAAAATTAAATATTTGCTAAATGTTTTTTTCATTTATCCGAGACAGAGAATTTGGGTTGACATTTGCGAGACGGTAGTTGTAGTTCTTATCATAACTGGAACTAAAAGTAATTCGGGAAACTTGATTGACAACGCACTTTTATTCGCCAACAACTCACCAACGGCAACTGCAAAGCAGTAATTCTGCTATTACTGATACTAAACAGTTCGAGTTGGAAATATATGGCGTGGAATAACGTAGGAATTGCTTTAAAACTATTCACGTGTGTCCCACTTGCTTCGTTTTATTAATACAAAATAGTAACAACACGGAAACAATGAAATGGGTTTTGCGGGAGAACAACATGGCGATTATGGGACGTAGATGAACGATTACTGGCCCAATAGAAATTACTAGTAATCAAAATCGCTGTACACGAAATATATTTTACATTAAAAATTATGCACAGCTCGCGGAAAAATTAAACTATTGGTATATGTTCGTAAATTTGTTATTTTACACAGGAAATATATTTTTTTTTTTCGGGAAAGAGCGGACATATGGCGTGGCAGGGCGTGTTGTGAGCCGAGCGCGTTACTCAACAGACAGCAGCATGTTGGCCTGCCTCTTAATCCCGTCTTTTTAAAAGTTGCCTTTTCTCCTATTACTGGCTCGAAACGACACGAGTTTGAAATATATTTCGCCAAATTATTTGAAAACATCATTCAACAATACCCTGCGATATTTCTGTAATATTTTGGAAGTAATATCAAACATGTATGGAAGACATGGATGGAGAGTAGGGTTACGTTGTGAAAAGAACTCCCAAGGTTTGAAGTTTCTTTTCATTTTAATACGGATCGTTTTAATATGTATATCATTTTGAACACCTATGCATTACTACTTTAGCACGAAGTTCAGTTTGTAACTCTTAACAGCCGCTGTTTTGTGACTACGTAAAAGAAAATGTATTAATTAAACTAGTAACCCTTTCTCATCCGCGTATTTTCTGCTTGTCTGATGTGCGTCGGCAATGCACTCAGAATAGACAACGTAATATCAATTTTTGTTTATTCGTGCTCAGCTGATACATAATTTTATAAATGGCACTTTGATTGTTTCGTATACGTCAAGTTGCCACTCACTGACTGTCATAATCTTGCCAAGTTAATAAGACGGACAGTCAGGGCCCATAGCAGAATGTTCAGTGGTTGCCCTGCGAACGGCGTATTCCTAAAGTTCTGAACGGGGTTACGGTGGTGTGGTGGTCAGCCTACTCGCCTCCCACCAAGGCAAACGGTTCGATTCCCGGCGGGGTAGCTTCCGGATTTGCATGTGGGAATCGTACCGGATGATGCCGCTGGTCGGCGGGTATTTTCAGGGATCTCCCGTTTCCACTGCCCTTTCGTTCCGGCGCCGCTCCATACTCACCTCGCTTCACCCTCATCGGCTCGCAATACCGCAATACCTCGATGACCTCTCCACTCCACTGAAGCTCTGAATGCGTCTTCGTGTCGTGCGTGGACTGGTTCTTGAAGGAACTAGTTTCTCGATTTTCACTGCTGATCACCGTGTGTTGGCTCGTTAAGAAATCTTAGATATTATTAATAGCCTAGCGGTTTATATATGCTTCTCCCAACGAGCCCAACAGTTAATGCCAAGCCACTGTTCTACCCGCCATATATCTGAGAGACAGACCCTGCTCTATTGGTCACTAACTCTAGGAGCTAGCCCGGAGAGGGGGGGGGGGATATGGAGCAGGTAATAAACCTGAGAACACAGCACGAAATTCTTCGTAATAACTTATCGGGAAATATCGACTTCTTCAATAAGTTGCGCCGGAAAATTAGTTTTCAAATTTAATAACGTCTTTGAAATAATGGTGTAAATCTATGTAGTGTTAATGATGAAAACAGAGACGACAGTAGTGTACTCTCGTCGACAATAGTAGATGGCTTTGTAAATATGAAGGGGTATGAGCGAAACGTGTTCACCAGGAACAATATTTTCTGCTATTCATTACACAATGTGGCGTGCTCTATTCTGCTAGGATACACCTCCACACCTCGCACTATCATGTGTTCCAGGTATTGCCAGCAACGTTGTTGAAGCTCGTAGATATCTGGCGCATAGTATAGACTTCGTCTGGTGTATCACTCCTAAGCGGGGTAAAGAAGAAACAAAAAAATAAAACCCCAACCACAACCACGCAGTATTAACTTGAAGATATAACATTATTATCGATATATCTGCGATATATTGCAAATGTCAACAATGTAGACGCCACAAAAAAATGCCTCAAATATTCATCGTTCGTGTAATCTCAGTATGTTCTTAGTCATGAAAGTGAAGAAAGCTCCACATAAGTGAAAATAAATAAAGATTACTTCAAAGAAAATTGGTAACGTCGTGTTGATTACTTCAGTGGTGGAATTTCGATCACTCAATGGTGATTTCTTAGTACTACTCAGAGCCATTGGCTCCCGTTCATTCGATACATTCACTAGACGCTAGCAGCTTAGCTTATTTATCGACTGTGTGACCAGCACTTCACTTATTAACGTCACTGATTCAGGTTTAGAGTGTAATAATAAAAATAATATGTTTAATTATAATCGGCTTTTATAGACTGTTCGTCCAGTTCGGGATGTTGAACGATCGCACTAAAGTCTATTCGCGATTTCTTCACACGTTTTGAATCAAACCTTTAGAAAATCACCCAATGTCTGACGCGTTTAGTTATTTCCTAAATATGTCTTGTATCACATGCGTGTTATACCTCTATTAACATAAAAGTATCTTATTTTTTGTTAAATTGAAGTTGTATTTATATTTAATTTATTAATAATAATATTTAATTTATAATAAATAGAACTTTAGCAGGGTTTCAGAAAAGTGTGAAGTAACCGTGAATGGATTATATCCTTGGCCTCGCCAATAACCAACCCCATATCATAGCGTACGATCTGTGCCACTAAAATTTTCTGTAACACGACACAGTGACAATATTTAAAGTTGCCGCGTAGGCAGAAACCGGGAAAATTCAGGAGTTTAGTGGCCTGTAGTATCGACTTCACAGAGTGTTCGTATACTCAAGATGATGTCAACAATTCATTAGATTCCAGCCACCATCTTCTTTAATGGCCGAGAGTTTTCTAGGACGTTTCAAATTAGTTGACGAACAACTGCAAAAACTAACACAAACATAATAGCGTTTGAAGTCTAACTTATCCAAAAAAAAAAACCGCCACACCACAAAGTACTTAAAGAATACAGGCGTGAAACGGTAATTAATTTCGCGAACTCCAGCCACACACGCAGCAAAAATGGAGTCTTTGGCCAATAAAATGTTTCACCAATGAGCGCCTGGTGACATACGCGCCACCCGACAGTCCAGCCAATAGCGAGGAACCTTTCCCCACGATGCAGCAGCGAATCGGGGCACAAGTGCCCGTTCCCGGAGTCTCGCGCAACCAATCGGAGAATGGGCACGCCACGGAAATCCGTCTCGGTATACTTCTCCACTCTGCAGCCAGACCTCGGCCCACCTTCCCACGTGCTGCTGTTGTCGGACGATCCTCCACCTCAGCCGGCGCACGGAGCCGAGTGTAGGCAGCTTGCGCGAGTGGGGCGGAAATCCGCGGAAGCGGTCGGGTCAGTTGCTCCACAAGGCGACGTACTTGTGCAGCCAACGGTGAAAGAGTAAGAAGACAAAAGGAGAAAGAAGAGGGAGAGGTTACCTGCTCCCGGGTGCTTTTTTTTTTTTCCTTCGGGTCTTCAGCGTACTTTTGAACAGGGCTGTCGTTTTATATATTTATTTTACGTGAATATGTCTGCGTTAGCGGGTAATATATATTTTTTTGTGATACGTGAATGAAATACCTGACGTCTAACACGTTCAGTCACCGTTTCCACGATTGCGGACACGCTGCACATGAATGAAACTTATGACCGTTGCTGTATACAGAGAGGCATCAGCGCCTAGTACTTCGTGAGTCTTCATTGTAGCAAATATGATTTGTGGAATTTCTTGCACCTCTTTGACATGAATGGTTAACGTCAATATCATCGAGCATGCAGCACGTTGTTCATTGGTTGCGAGAAAAATGCTGGACACAAGTACAGCGCGTACCATAAAATTACGTGATTGCGACACTTCATCTCAAACATTAACGTGTAACTGAGCGGGTTAAGGCTTAAATTGACAGATCTCACAGGGATCTTTAGTTTGGCACCAAAACCAGCACTCTAGCACACCGGAGTCGCGAGATATACTGCCAGCAAATTTTAGCCCCGAGCCTAAAATTGCAGCCAGTCGACGCGGGTCTCACGTATTCGCGGAAGCAACTCAAGGCCATGCTTGCATGGTTGTCGTATACCCGATGGAACAAGACCACGTTTATTTCAATAGTGTTATGTGTCACGAAGTTACATTGTCGGAATGGATCACCCTTCAAACGTTAAATCACCATCTCCGTTACGGCACCGCATGTATCGGTATGATTTTAAGGCGGTCGCCTATCTGGTGCTAGAACTGCGTTAAAATGCGTTTACCAAATTTTTTTTAGGAAACCAGCAAATGTGCTTCCAAAATGATTATCTTGAAAAATAAAACTCACTTAACCCTTTCATGCCCACTGTAGACAATATTGTCTACATGTTGCATAGCAAACTTACATTTGACCGGTACTGTACTCTGCGAGGCTCAGTGCCCAATGATCTTCTCTGTGGGGAACGGATATCTAAACTGTGCTTTTCCCCTAATTTATGTTTGGTTCATGTCACTGTCGCCGAACACAAAACATAGAGCTTATTGGTTGTGTTAACGAAACAAGTTCTTTGCCATCTTAAGTACAGTACACATCAAAAATGTTTAGTTTGTAACACCAGAAACCATAAATTAATGTGGGAATGAAAGGCCTTTATAGTACTTTCAAGACATCACGCACATTGGAAACATTGTTTTAGTGCCCTTCAACGTGGATGAAAATGGCTTCCTCAGACTGCTGTTTCTCTGAATATACAAACCATTCATGCTAAACTACGATAGAGGAGTGCATTGGAATTTGCTGAAGCGTCGCGTCCAATACGAGAGTGTCACCGCTTCAAGTGTCATAGCTCCAGCGCGCAGCGGTACAACGGGAACACTGCACGCGAGTTCAGAAGTTTGTGCGTAGAGGCGATATCGCTTTACATGCGTCGGCCGGCGTTTTACATATATATATATATATATCTCTCTTTCTCTCTTACACACACGCCGCACTAGGTGGCAGCCTTAAAGACGTATTCAAGTCAAAAAACAGGAAAAACTTGTAATTCTTCGAAGAGGCCCCAAGGTAAGAAACAAGACGTTTATGTATCACGTAATTGGTAAATATCGACAAACTTCGGCTTATGCGAGTGTATGTCTTGCCGCAAGTGAGACGGAGGTGATTCGTGGAAATACGCAAGACTTGGCTCGGTTCAGACTACGAGAACAAGATGCTTGTTGGGTGAAGTCATCTTGATACTGGCCAAAATCCCGGTGCTGGCTTCGTGCGTGGTTGTATTGAGACCGGTGCGTCAGCGAGTAAACATGTGGGTACCGTTGCGTCCCCCCGGAGGCGAGATTTTAAAACACAGGTAATAACATCCCGTTTGGCAGAACCTCTTCCCCCCACCCCCTCCTCTTTTCAACGTCCCATTCGTCTTGGGCATTCTTGTGATCCAGTTGTCTGCGCATGCGTACTGATTTGGAGACGCAAGCTCATAGCGCGAAAAAATATCCGTATTGACATTAAATGTTAATTAATATCTTAACCGAAGGGATTGTATGAATCGCAGTAATACAGAACAGGCCTAGTATTTTTGAGCAAGTCATAACCGTCTGCAGAAACGGGGTCTAACGCACATAATGCATTTTTATCACTGTGCTCTAAAGCAAAACTAGCATTTTCGGGCGAATGACAGTTGTTAAGTCTCGAAATGCATAGTGTCTGGCATAAATCTAGCAATTTGGATTGAGTCACTGTTGTCCAGGACAAATATTATTTTTCTAAGTGGAATACAATTCTCTACACTAAACATATATATATATATATATATATTTTTTTTTTATTTTTTTTTATTTTTTAACTATACTTCGATTTAAACATTGGATTACGGTGAATCGGAGCTGTCTAGCGTAAACCTATTTTTAGTAGATGGATTATTCAAAGTTGTGAAACACTATAGCAGCGCAGGTCAAAGAACGGACTTGGCCCCGACTACCCAAGAGAAAGAGAGCGACAAAACTCGTGAAGCACCAACGCTGTTCAACACAAGTAGCTGACAGAGCGGGCAGATAATTCCATATGAAGCAGTGACATTCCAAGTGGCATCGTGTTCGGATAGCTGTTTGAGATAATAAGCAATGGCTGAAGTTGAAGGTGGTTCGAGCGGAAAATGGTAAGTGTTGCGGTCTCAAAGCAGAGTCTTTTTTATTCGTGTGCGGATTTCGAACGTAAAAAAAAAGAAAAATACTTCATGTATTTCTTGTTGCAATACAATACATTAAATAAATTTTTACTGTAATTTATATTGCTCACCCGTAACATATTTCGAGTTGCATTACATGAAGTAACGATAAGTGATGTAATTATGTTGTTAAAATAAAACATTTAATTTATATCTTTGATATCACGTAATTAGAAGCACGCAGACTGTAGATGGACATGAATACCTACTATATTCATTGTATTCGTGTCTTGTATTGCAAAGTTCGTTTATCCATATTCTCTTCTGGTATGCTACGAAACAGTGGGTAGCATAATTTGCATGTCACAGGTTGTATGAAGTCTAATTTGTGTAAACGGTAAATGAATGACCCCATCAGGAACGAGTTTGAAGTTGCAAGCTAATACTGCCCAGATCTGAGGACAAGACGAGGGTCTAAAATGCTGGCCCAGTAGCCTGGACCAATTGGAAAGGGTTAGTTTCGAAGGGTACGTCTGTTATGTACGTGTACCGTTAAACGTGGTAACACCGCACATATGATTTCTGTTTGGATCACAGAAGTCCAGCGTAAACCTAGGATTTCTGTTTGGATCACAGAAGTCCAGCATCAACCCAGGTTTTCTGTTTGGATCACAGAAATCAAACGTAAATCTAGGATTTCTTTTTGGATCACAGAAGTCCAGCATAAACCTAGGATTTCTGTTTGGACCATAGTAGTTCAGCGTAAACCTAGGCTTTTTGGTTGGGTTAAAGCCATCCAGTACAAACATAGAAATTTTGTTTTCACCAGTAGTCCAGCATAAAACTATAATTTTGAGGTTGTGTCAGGGATGCAGCACGAATGGCGGGGGCTTGGCCCACCTCTCAGCCGGGGACGGGAGCCGACAGGCACCGCGAGACGGAATGCGACGTGTTGGAGAATGCGACCGCCTTGGAGCAGGAGGATGGGGGTGTTGCAGGTTCGGCCGCGCCGCTCACCTTCGAAGATGGCCCGCCTGCTCACGTGACCGTCGACTAAGTGTGCCACGGAAACTTGGCACGGCCCGCGCGCACGCTTTCACCGGGAGGCTGTGCGCAGGCCCTGCTCGCTCTCCGCTCTGCACTGCCACACCTATAGTCCGTTCATGGTTTCCAACTTTTCTTAAGTCCCGCCCAAGTTACACTTACAGGCTATTCCGCCACCTCATCCAGACAAAACTTGTACACACGAGAGTTGCAGAGTCCGTGCTCCTGGGGGTCGACCTGTGTAGGTGTGGCCTCGCATCGGTGCAGGCCTCTTGGCTCTCGTGACCCCCACAGGTGTTATAGGGAAGGAGTAGCGTGGGCTGACCTGGAATGACCCCATTTGAAGTTCCCTCTAATGCCCAAGGTTAGGCAGACTCGTGCTGGCAGTGTGTTGAAAACTGCACTCTGTAATCATGCTGCTATCGTAGTAAAAATTAGCGTAGCAAACATATTATCATAAAGAATACAGTAGATCGAAATAAAATTGATTTAAATTCAAACGCACCTGGAGATGTAGAATACACACTTGCTGTTTCAGTGCTCTAATATAATCATCCAGACTCGCTATAGTCTGGGTAGCAATCGTATTGGTCAGCAGTAAAATAGAGTGACTGACGGAAGAGATTTGGGCGGCTCTTAATAGCGAGGTCTTGAGACCCGTTGAGAGTGATTGAGGTGAGAATGAAGCAGCGCCGGAATGAAAGGGCGGGGGAAACGGGAAATCCCCGAGAAAATCTGCCGACCAGCGACATCGTCCAGCACAATTCTTGCATGCGAAAATGCGGGAGTGACCCGACCGGGAATTGAATCCGGTTCACCTTGGTGAGATGCGAGCAGTCTAGCCACTCAGCCACCGTGGCCCCAGAAAAATTGATGGAGCGTGAATAGTCACTGGAAAGACCTTTGATATATACAGCAACACAAGGACATATTATCATAATTCCAATGATTGCCTCAGGCTGGGGACTTGAGCGATTGCGATTGCCTATGACCTCCAGCTGGTGATGGTTTATCGGAGAGAACTGAACTGTATTGGCTGTAAGGTGTTATATCTCTTGGGAAACCAATAACTATACAGATAAAGTGCGGACGTTCTTGATTACGGGAAAAACACTTATCCTCTCGTCGGATGCCCGCAGGCCAGTTGGAGGATACACTGACATAGGACATTTCGGAGCTATTGCCAGCTGTAGTATCAACAGAGCAAGCTGGCTCATAGGCATGTACAGGGTTAGTAATACGCAATAAAATAGCGTCTGCTAACCCAAGGAAACTCACACCTCACCGTGGTACTGCTGGATGACCCATGGCTGGGTCAACAAACATGGGAAACTCTCGGGTGTTCCCCGTGCATCCTTTGCGGAAAGGATTATCTACCTCCCAGGTCGACCGTAGTTCATGGACAATCATGATAGTAAGATCTGGTGGCGGGATGGTGGACTTCTTTATAGTCAGACTGTTGGGCCCAATGCATGAATTTCAATGTGAAGAAATTCAAATGCCTGGAGATACCAGACAAGGGCATGCCAAAGAGATTCTGTGCATGTGATCATAGGTATAGAGGGTCTAGGGAATGTTAGCCCCAGGAGAGACCACCTTGGTGTGCTATGGTATACCCCAAGTGTCGATGAAAAGGAAATAACAGCACAGGCTGACATGACCCTCCTCAGATTGTCAGAATTTTGAATACCTAGTATGAGGGCGTGTNGGGAGGTTCTATTCCCTCTTTGTTGCGCTCTTGTCTGAACTGGTACGCCCAGACCAGTTTAGGTTGGCAGACGTGCTGGCAGTGTGATGAAATTCGCAACCGGCATAGATGTTACAATCGTTGTAAAGACGAAAGTGGCATCATAAAATCAAAATGATTCAGATCACTAAACAATACTAATCTACAAAAGTAAGCCGGGAGGTGGTAGAAAGGGAACTTTTTCTTTTAAATGCTCCATTTATAATAATCAACCAGACTTGTTTTTGTCTCGGCAAAAACAGCAAATATAATAGTTCAATTAAGGTACAAGAAAGGCCCTGGAATGGTCTGTTAATTGCGAAACAGCATAAAGCCAAATAATCATAACTTCAGTGATCATGGCTAGGGACTGAAGGAACTGTCTGTTCTGTTCTGTGCTGTTTGTGAATGGGGTAGACAACGAAAGCAAACTTCGAGGCGAAGAGGACGAGATTCCACACCACATAGTATGTAACTTTGGTAGTAAAAAAAAAAAATTATTATTATTGCAGATGGAAACAAGCTTTTATGTTGTTTTTTGGTATTTCTGTGCAAATAAAACAAAAAAAAGTATTAACACATTTATTTAGTGTTTTAA
Source organism: Clitarchus hookeri (assembly GCA_002778355.1). NCBI lineage: Eukaryota > Metazoa > Arthropoda > Insecta > Phasmatodea > Phasmatidae > Clitarchus > Clitarchus hookeri. The sequence goes on along the minus strand of NQII01000196.1, from coordinate 2,979 downwards.
GATATTGTAAAAATATTACAAAAGCATCTCCCCATCTTTTATTATTGTGTAATTTTTATATTAATGTTATTCTGACAACACAGAAGAAAATAAATACATAATATTTAAATTTAAATCATTACAAAAAGAATTTATACGATGGTCGAACATCAGTATTAGGTAAACAAAAACAGAAAAATTGTCAATTCACAAACAGACAATAGAGAATCACTATTATTGCACTTCTTACAAGAGTTCTCAGGTGAGTATGCAGATTTTCTCTCTCTCTCTCTCTGTCCCTCTCTCTCTCTCTCTCTCTCTCTCTCTCTCTCTCTCTCTCTGTGCAGTATTGGTGCAGATAATGGAAAGCTCTGACCTACCTGGCGCGTGAACTACGTTGCAGCATGTTTGAAATGCGCAGTTTGTTGACGAAACTATTGTACCTGTCCTTGATATGTTTACCTACGAAAAGAAAACACGCCTCGTACAAGGACGGAATGGTACGAATAAAACATCATGCATGCTATAGGCCTAAATATTATTTCCGATCCCTCCAACATATTTAAATACTGCTTTTCCGTAATGCTGTGACTTAAAACATGCTGCCCAGACACAAGCGGAACTGCGACAGGAACCTGAATTAAACATTGCTTCGGACGTCCCATCAATAACATTACGGGGTCACCGCTTAAAGTCCCATAGGTGCCTACTCGCAACACGACGAGAACACTGCATGCCAGTTCACAGTCTTGCACATAGATGCGATGGCGCACTTAATGCGCATATCAGTGTCGCCTTTACCGCTCTCGCGCTTCTGGACCTCAAACGCGAAAATGGCTTCAGGTAGCACCTTGGTCCGCTTGAGTCGTCTGTAGGCCTATATCTGCGTTTACATTTTCGTTGCATCAGCTTACTGAATGCATAATTGTTTCAAAATAAAATGTTATTTATCTGGAGAAGACATTTGTAAAGGTGAGTACTGTACAGGTGTAACGAGCACTATTTGCTAGCAACTAAATAAGGTTCTAGTATATATTATTTGGCATTATTCAAAGTGTGCATGAATTAGGGCCAGTACCTTTGTTATTTAATTGACATTAAAAAGTTTTGCATAAGTATGCCAATTGCGTTTTTTTTTTAATTGTTTTCAGAATGATTCCGCGAACGTTACGGAAGTACCTGTGTGACATAAGAGAAGATAACCGGGAAAAAAGATTTTACACCGCGTTTTACCTTGTTTTGCAACAGGTGGGCAAGTTACCGCTAAACTGATGCTTCTTTAGAGAGTACAGTATGTTTGGAATGCCTGTTAACCTTCACGAAGTATTATTTCACTAGACTGATGTTATTGCAATTTGTATTCTGCCTATTTATTGACCACGATTCTAAAAAAAAACCCAAGAAGTAAGCAAAAACGTCAAGAACAGACACGAAAACTAATTTCGCCCACATACTTCTTATGGCCTGAGATTTAGTGATTTTATAGTCTGCGTTAAAACGGGAATAATGGACAGAGCAATGTTAAATATATTGGAATCTGCGAATGAGACAGTCAGCTACGAGAGAGAGAGAGAGAGAAAGAGAGAAAGAGAGAGAAAGAGAGAAAGAGAGGGAGAGAGGGAGGGAGAGAGAGAGAGGTAGGTTTGTTCCTGTCAACACAATATTTGTTCGTATAGGGCCAAAAAGCAACAAAATNAGAGGGAGAGAGAGAGAGGTAGGTTTGTTCCTGTCAACACAATATTTGTTCGTATAGGGCCAAAAAGCAACAAAATTAATTTTGTTCATATTAAAAAAATACACGCTTGAATTAACAAAACCTCTGTGTTGGGCCAAAAAATATTAAGACTGTCAAAAGAATATTTGCCTGAATCAACTGTATACATTTGTTTGGCTACTCATTGTATCGCCTGCGTTCTAAAATACTGGCTCAAGAGTTTATTTGTATTTTTTTTATGACAATTAGGATAGTAACATTGCTGGTGCATTTATTGATGCTTACTAATGGCATGAACATCCTAATAAAACAAGTTCAACAGGAAACTAAAACGCAAAGCTGTAAAAATTAAAACATTTATTTGCGTCTTGTACGTAGCCTATGCAAAAGCATTCGTACATTGTTAGTAGTCGGTTTAGCTGAGGTTGTTCGGTGTAGCGCTCGGGCGAAAAAGATCCAGGTTCGAATCTCGGCCGAGCTTCCGGGTTTTATATTAACATAAACTTTTTAATGTACGTAGAGCCAAACAAATCTTTAGTCGCACCAACCAAATCTTTGTTTGGGGCAACCAAATAAGAACAACACAATAATTTGGTTTCAACAACAAAATATTTCATTGCCCAACATAAACAATTAATTTGGTTGCGGCAAACAAACTTGGTTTGATTCAACAAAACTTTTTTTTTTTTTCATTGTGGTATGACTTTGCGTGTTCTAACACGACTCTTGGTACGGTTAGACGAAAACAACCACGTCATCGCACACCTCGAACGTTTTACAACAAAGAGATAAGAGATATTTCGTGTTTCGGTTGGGTCGGAAATCGACTTACTTTCTCTCCTGCTTTGCCATAATTACACGTAGTGCGGCGAAAGCAAGTGCGTGTCCGGCTGCGGTGTACGGGAAGTGCCGTCGCAGCGTTCTTCCAGCGATGTGCGAGTGCAGCGAGTGCTCGGGTTACTCTCAGACGTAGGATGGGAATAGCTCGATGAAAGGCTTGAGATGTTGACATCCCAGTGCATACCATTTGTCAACGTGTGTGTGTGTGGGTCAAATACCCGAACGCTGGTCGGGACCAAGGACACAGCGCAGGAATGGAGGCCGCGTCGGGATCAAGGCAACTGGGCAGGATGATACCGCGGTGGTTTGCCACTGCCTTCCGTGGGATGGATGAGATGAAGCGAGATGAGGATGGAGCAGCGCCGGAATGCAAGGGCGGGGGAAACTGGAGGTTCCCGAGGAAACCCGCCGACCGGCGGCATCGTCCGGCGCGATTCCCAATCGCG
>NQII01000195.1:1088678-1142197 GCA_002778355.1 Clitarchus hookeri | reverse complement strand
GGTGGGCGCTGCTCGCCGCTTCCTCAGGAAGTGCGTCGTGGCTCCCTCCCCTCGGCCAGGCCCTCTCTAGAAACCATCGCCAACCTCTGGACACAATGCGCTTAATGCCACTGCCTGCCGGCTGCCATCTACGAAATTCAAATAGGATATCCCATGTTAAGGAAATTCCGCCTCTATGCGTTAATTTTAAAGATAGGCGATTCAAAATAAATGTATTTTTTTTACGAATTTTTTAAGAGAAGATTCTTAAGAGCGTATATTTTTAATATAGATAAGCAGTATATACTTTTCTGTAAAATAAAAATTTTAAAAATTTCTTGCAAACAGGCTATACATAATATGTAAACATTTCCGCTGTAGGGAAATTTTCTTTTAAAATTAGTGAAGAATACATTTTTTTTTAACACCTCTTTAAAATTAGCGCACTGAGTCGGAATGTCCTTAACATGGGATTTCCTATAAAATTTCGCAGCTGCCAGCCAGCAGGTAGGGCCTTTAAGGCTCCCACCTTCCTGGAGCTTGAATCGGAATCTAAGTAAAACATTACAAATAATCATAATTTCAGTTATTACTAGGGCCAATGACTTTTTGCGTAAAAATCGGAGCACACAGTAGACTTCAATACTATAAGCAAACCTCAGCCGTTGTTATACCTCCATTGGCTGCTGGTGCCGTGTCCGTCTTTGCCACTCAGCCACTCAGGACTAAGTAACTCCCGCGGATACATTCGGCGACAAGCTAGACTCCGCAGTCCTTTGTGTACTCGAGTCTCAGTTACTAGTTCATTGGCTGTTGCTCCAGTTTTACCCCAGACCGGGTAACACGGGATTCGGGCCTTGTATTCCTTGCAGGTTCATTATTGGCGGANGTTGCTCCAGTTTTACCCCAGACCGGGTAACACGGGATTCGGGCCTTGTATTCCTTGCAGGTTCATTATTGGCGGAAAGTTGTCCGTGGCGTGTCTAATACACTGTGCTCCAATATAACGAGAAACTCAAATGTACATTTGGTTGAAGTTTAAGTTGTCCTCAAATTAATTCGTGAAATTTTCGGGTCTCTATTAATAATAGAATTGTTATTCTTAATAATGTAAAACCTCTTACATCTGTCGCAACACATTAATTGGTATCCCCGGCCGGGTCACTCTCAAATTTTTCGCAAGTGAGAATCGTACCGGACGATGCCGCTGGTCGGCGGGTTTTCTCGGGGATCTCCTGTTTCCCCCGCCCTTGCATCTAGGAACTGCTCCATTCTCACCTCATTTCACGCTCATGGGCTCTCAAGAACTTGTTGTTAAGAGCCACCCAAATCTCATAACTCAACTCAATTAACTTGTACACAGTCAACACGCAACTCCACTGGTCGACGACTAGCCAATAATAAACGCTGTAGATATTGTAGGCTAGTCCGGTGTAGCCAGGACCAATAGGACGATGGCACGTGGAAATGCAGACATCAACACAACTTATATTGCTGTATTGGAGAATACAGTCAGCTCTCTTCAACCTTGTCTTCAGTGACAGTCAACTTGTGACGCCCTCAAAGGGGTTAATGGTCTGCTGGAATCTAGTAAATATTGTATATCAGCATCATGCTCAGTGACGGTGCAGTTACTCTGGTGGCTTCACTCCGTGTGGCCGGGTCAAACAGGAGAGTGAGTTCTGTCTGTGGCGGCAGACAGTGAACAAGTGACTTAAGTTAGACTGTGGAGTGCCGTCTTAAAACGCGGAATTGTAGGGGTTATACGTATAATGCATAGGGACACCGTATTTTCGCGAAAAGGTTTCCTGTCAAGTTGTTTTTCAAAACACATAATCTCAAGTACACTTCCGTAATTGGACAGTTTTAATTGCCTCGCGCCCTAGGTGCCTGCATGCGAACCGTGGGTTCACGAGTTCAATGACCTGAAGGCTACACTGCACAGTCTTGCGTACAGCAATGCAGAAAAATGATCTTTATTGGTTGCTCGCTGTCACAGTGAAAGGCGATGGCTGGGCCTGCGTTTTGTCGCGTGGTTATCATTGGTTTCAGGGTTCTTCAGGCGGTGTTAAATAACACGTGGACCAATTACAATAGTAACGCGAAGCAAAGAGTTTTTGGAATCTAGCTTGACCCAAAATGAATAAGCGAATTATTCAGGTATCTACGTATGCCGGAGTAACCAAATTCTGATTGGCCCACCTGTAGTCCTACAAAGACACGTGGTCAATGGCCAAAATTAAACTACATGTATCCACGTGGGGCATTGAAGTAATGTCTTCTCGGAACTCTTTCCGTGGAAATCAGGTGTCCGTAGATGGGGCAAGGGAACTGGCAAAATATATAACAGCGTGGCTGTTTGCGCATGTTCTCTCGGACAGGACCACCAGAGGTGTTGGCGATATGTGGTCAAGTGGGAAGGTAAGGGAGGTCGGGCACTGCACTCCCAGGTGCGTACACGCCAGGCGGTTGCCTCTCGCATCGAGCGCCGAGCCGTCAACTGGCTCCTGCATGTGGCTCTGCTTGTACGGCGTCAGCTCCTGACTAACCACCTTGCCATTGCTGCTTACCACGCCGCTCTTCTCGCAGGTGGTGTGGTGGTTACCGTCCTTGCCTTGCAGTCGAGGCATCGCAGGTTTGATCCGCGTGGGAACCAACGTTCTTCCAACGAACCGGAGGCATGCATTTTACACTACGACTAAAAAAAAAAAAAAAAAAAAATGGATCGTAACACCGGAGGTTGCTTCACAGACTAGAGAGTACAGAGAGACGAAGTCGTGTTGCGGTTCCTTTTTATTTGAATGTCCTGACTTGTGTGCGCATTAAAAAAATGCGAAATTATTTGTTATCCTTTAAGGAATTATTTGCTGAATCACTTGTAAGAATGATCATAATTAATTTAGTTGTCCAGTGATTATTTATGAAGTCTTGTAGTACATTTTAAGTACAATTTTGTACTTTTAAGTGTAACATGTGGATCTAAATGGTAAAATGTGGTTACGTAAAAGAGAAGGCATATTGCCTTAACTTCGCCTAAGTATTTATAACGACGTTATCTAATCTACCCATTCTCTGATTGGCTTCTCGAGGCTCTGGGAACGGGCACGTGTCCGATTGGCTACTGCATACTACGCAAGTTTCCTTTACTGTGGAGTGTGGAGCGGAGAGGTTTGGGCGGCTCCTAACAGCGAGGTTTTGAGAGCGAGGTGAGTATGGAGCAGCGCCGGAATGCAAGGGCGGGGGAAACGGGAGATCCCCAAGGAAACCCGCTTACCGGCGGCATCGTCCGGCGCGATTCTCACTTGCGAGCGCTGATTGGCTAATGGCGTTCCTACATGTCGCTGGCCGGTGAAGTCATTTTGCTGGCGTGTGCAGCTTGAGTTCGCGGAACAAGCTGCTGTTTCACATCTGTCTTTTTAAGTACTCTGTGTTTGCGCGGAGAAGTGTTGACTGAGAAAAAAAATACGAGTAATTTTTTATAGTGGCTAACTATTTGACCGAAGCGGCCCCATCAGTGGCGTGTGGTGAACTGTTGCTTGCTAGTTTACACTTCCACCAGTAAAACGTAGCTCGGCAGCTGACGCCACAGGACGCGTGTAGTGGGACCCTTGCTGCTCGCTTGTGAGTGGTCGGAATGTATTCAGTTTCCCTAGGCTGCACGGTGCTGCGTGCATCGAGAATGTACAGCAGTGAGCAAGCACCAGCTTCCCTAGCAACACTTCACCACACGCCATTGGGCCCCATAGCTACAGCGTTATGATCACAGAAGAAGTACACCGAGAAAAAGATTTTGTTAAATCAAACAGAATTTGTTTGGTGAAACCAAAATCAATTGTTTGTGTTTTACAGCTTCACTTTTTAGTTTCCCGTTGAACTTCTTTTAATGCGATTTTTATTATTTACTATTATTTACTATTAACTATATATATTAACTATAACGATTATTTACTATTAATCATCAAAAATGTAGTAACAAACACTGTTACTAGCCTAATTGTCACAAAAATTGCAAACAAACTGTCGAGTTGTATTTTCGAATTATGGAAATCGAATAAGTTACCGAAAATTATATACAGTTGGTTCAGCGAAATATTTTTGCTGGGGCAACTGAATAAATGTTTGGCCTACACAAACAAATACTTTGTTGGCTGGAACATCTCTCTCTCTCTCTCTCTCTCTCTCTCTCTCTCTCTCTCTCTCTCTCTCTCTCTCTCTCAGTGTAGGTGCGAGACAGCTCGGCGGTAACGGCTTTCCTGTCTTGTTTACCCGGAGTCGTTCCAGCGGACCGCTAGAGGCTGCAGTTTTGTAGAAACACCCGCCGCCTGGAGGCATACCCCTTCCTTGCCCCTCCAGCCCCGAGGCTCTCCTCCAGCGTAGCATGGCGACCTTGAGAAGCGGCCAGTTGTCCAGTACAACCAGCGATTCTAAACGGCGGGAAATTTCTCGTTTTCCGGGAAGTTTAAGCAGCTGCCAGGAAAAGTGAAATAAAAATCGATTGAAAACGGGAATTTTTACCTTAATGTATATTTGTTGAAATTTTCGTGTCGAGTTCCGATCTGTTGAATAAAACCTGCTTCAGAAGATAACCAGTGTNCTTAATGTATATTTGTTGAAATTTTCGTGTCGAGTTCCGATCTGTTGAATAAAACCTGCTTCAGAAGATAACCAGTGTCACATTAATTTCGATAGTCTTACTTTCAACACGTACTTGTTTTCCGTCTTCGCGAACACTGAGTAGTCAGAGCGGCATAGTTGGGAGGGGAAACTTTGTGGCTAAATATAAGCAAACTCNCCGTCTTCGCGAACACTGAGTAGTCAGAGCGGCATAGTTGGGAGGGGAAACTTTGTGGCTAAATATAAGCAAACTCGGACGCTCATTGGCCATACGAGGCTGTGGAAACTGGCCTTGGGTGTAATTGGCTGTTGCACATTGTGGATTATTCGGTATTGGTTAGGCTGCCGCCTGTCAAGTTTGTCCCCAGGAGCTGATTGGACAACGACTTTCCTCCCTTTTGCTGGCCNTATTGGTTAGGCTGCCGCCTGTCAAGTTTGTCCCCAGGAGCTGATTGGACAACGACTTTCCTCCCTTTTGCTGGCCGATGAAGCCATTTTTGCTTGCGTGATGTCTGCAGTTCGCAATGCACAGTACAGTTTCACCTCTGTACTAACCCTTTCAAGCCAATTGTAGACACTCGTCTACTTGTTGCACAGGAAGGTAATGTTAGACCGGTACTGTACTCTGCGAGNGTCTACTTGTTGCACAGGAAGGTAATGTTAGACCGGTACTGTACTCTGCGAGGCTCAGTGACCAATGATCTTCCCTGTGGGTAACTGATTCCTAAACCATGCTACTACGCTACGTTAGGACTGGCTCATATCTCTGGTCGCCAAGCACAACGACTACAACTTGTTGTTTGTGGTAACTAAACAAGTTCTTTGCCAACTTTAGTACNTATTGGTTAGGCTGCCGCCTGTCAAGTTTGTCCCCAGGAGCTGATTGGACAACGACTTTCCTCCCTTTTGCTGGCCAATGAAGCCATTTTTGCTTGCGTGATGTCTGCAGTTCGCAATGCACACNATGAAGCCATTTTTGCTTGCGTGATGTCTGCAGTTCGCAATGCACACTACAGTTTCACCTCTGTACTAACCCTTTCAAGCCAATTGTAGACACTCGTCTACTTGTTGCACAGGAAGGTAATGTTAGACCGGTACTGTACTCTGCGAGTCTCAGTGCCCAATGATCTTCCCTGTGGATAACTGATTCCTAAACCATACTACTGCGCTACGTTATGACTGGTCCATGTCTCTGGTCGCCAAGCACAACGACTACAACTTGTTGTTTGTGGTAACTAAACAAGTTCTTTGCCAACTTTAGTACGGCACGCATCAAAATATTTTTAATTTGTGACATTAGAAATTACAAATGAATGTGGGAATGAAAGTGTCTATTACTATATAGTGAGGCGCCCGTCTCACACTCACAGCCACGTCAGTCCTTCCTCGCCTATATATGGTCAATAATGGTATGAATATCCTAAGTTCAACTAAACTAAGAAGTAAAGTTATAAAACTTACAATATTTATTTGCGCACGTTGTCCAGTATTTGAAATGTATGTGTTTAAAAACGTTCTAACTACGCGAGCAGTGACTTCAGCTGAGGTCGCTAGGGTGTAGTGCAGATGATCTAAGTTCTAATCTAGGTCGGTTATCCAATTTTTTGTATTAACCAAAACTTTTGATTTACGTAGAGACAAACAAATCTTTGTTTACATGAACCAAATCTTTGTTTGTGGGAACCAAATAAGGAAAACAAAATAATTTGTTTACAGTAACATAATATTTCANGCATGAACCAAATCTTTGTTTGTGGGAACCAAATAAGGAAAACAAAATAATTTGTTTACAGTAACATAATATTTCATTGGTCCTATACAAACAATTATTTGGTTGGGACAAATAATTTTTGTTTGGTTCAACAAAACCTTTTTATTAGTGTATATAATTTGTTAAAGTGTTGCAATCTCGTTATTTTTTGGTATGCGCTGTAGTTGCGTTTATCACTTGTCTTGAAACCAGTGAACGACGTGCTGAGTGCTAGTTGATATTGCCGTCGAAACACACCCACCAACGACAACGACAGATGCTTTCCCCACATGCAAAAATTGCGTTTCGCCCCCTCCGGGAATCGAACTCGTTTTGCCGTAGTGGGACGCGGTTCATCTGAAAATCAAATTCATGCAGAAGGAGGCTGGTTTGCTATGGATAGGGNCGTTTTGCCGTAGTGGGACGCGGTTCATCTGAAAATCAAATTCATGCAGAAGGAGGCTGGTTTGCTATGGATAGGGGAAGTGATATTTCGCGAGAATATTTCGAGAAACGATACAGTTCAAAGCCCTGTAGGGTCGTCCAGCTTCTTTGATTGGCTGGAACACGTTCTGGCCAGTGTTAACCGTTTGCGCACGAATCACGAAGGTTCAGTGTCGGAGTTACTTAGTCCTGAGTGGCTTTGTCAAATGCGGTAACGACACCAGCAGCCAATGGAGGTATACCAACAGTTGAGGTGTGTATATAGTATTGAAGTCTACTGTGTGCTCAGAATTTTTACGCGAAAAGTCAGTGTCCCTAGAAGTGGAGCACTGCATCTGGCCGCACATTAAACCCATACATTCCCACATTATTTTATAATTTCTAGTGCTGCAAATGACACATTTTTTTNCATCTGGCCGCACATTAAACCCATACATTCCCACATTATTTTATAATTTCTAGTGCTGCAAATGACACATTTTTTTTGGCGTGTGCTGTATTTAAACTTGCAAAGAACTTGTTTCGTCTTTATGATTGGTGATCAGTGATATGGACCAGTCATAACGCAGCGCAGTAGCATGGATTAGGAATTAGTTACCCACGGGGNCATCTGGCCGCACATTAAACCCATACATTCCCACATTATTTTATAATTTCTAGTGCTGCAAATGACACATTTTTTTGGCGTGTGCTGTATTTAAACTTGCAAAGAACTTGTTTCGTCTTTGTGATTGGTGATCAGTGATATGGACCAGTCATAACGCAGCGCAGTAGCATGGATTAGGAATTAGTTACCCACGGGGAAGATCATTAGCCACTGGGCCTCGTAGAGTACAGTACCGGTCAAATATAAGCTTCCTGTGCAATATGTTGACGATTGACTACAATGGACATGGAAGGGTTAAAAAGATAAACCACGCACTACCAAAACTGTCAAAAAATTAGGAATATTAGAAATATTTTTAATAATTAATTTTGAGTATATTTATTTCTGATATAAAAATAATTACGTTCGTGGCTGAAAATAAATTAAAAAATGACTGTAAATATTACTGCTAATTTTTATTAGATACTAAGTAATTATCACGGTAGTCTTGCTTGACGCTTTTTTTTTGTAATGCGTGCTTTCTAAAGCATCTGGATTTAAAATACGTTTGTATTTTAATTTGAAATATCATTTTTTGGTTAATTTTTAAAAACTTAAGAATAAGTAAATTCTAAAAAAATATCTTGCAGTCTTACAAATTGCATGCATTCTTCTCTCATATGCAAAATTTGTCGTACCTTTCTGAAAACTCTTGGAACTTATGCACTACATTTCTATGAACTGTGCATATTGTACATTCGGGCGGGACACTCCATTAGAAGGCACTCCCGTAACCGCTTAACGTACACGTTGGTATAGGCTGTTCATGGTAAACTGAGCACTCTTGAAAGCCCTCTTAAAATCTACTAGTATGCACATTGTGTATCCTTACAACGAATGTAAAAGTAATATTGCCATGAGTCTGATCACTTTATTCATGCGCCGGTCAAGAGAAACTCCAAAATAATTAGAAAAATAGATACTTTACAAATCAGCTAATTTTTACACTTGGAATCATTAAAAAATACAGAAAGCTAAATAAGTAATTAAAGTTATCACAAATGGCAACTTAACACTTTTTATTCGACGTTAAGATATGGAACTACTTTCCCCCAATCGTTACCAACTTTATTTCACCGCATTTCACGCAGTGCACCCGTTAAAATATTTGCAAGCAGGGTCAGTGAATTTTCTCTAAAGTTGATTGCAAAAGTGCTCAATTTATCGTGAACAGCCTTTATTTCTATTCAGGTGTTGTAAATGAAGAAATTTTTGTGTGAAATGTACTTCCGAACTTCATATAATAACTGCCACTTTAGAACCTATGATAAGGGTTTTAGTGGATCAATTGCAGAAGAATCAAACAATTATAACATAGTTGGCGTGTCAGCAGCAACCAATAGCATTTCCCATACGGAGAGGTGGTGTGTGCATTGGTGCTAGCTCCGGAACTTGTACAGCACCGAACATGATCTCACGTATTCCGAAACATGTCAGACGTGAACGAGTATACTCGGGATAACATGAAGGAGATGCGTTAAGCATTATGGACAGCAAAATTCAAAAGGAAAATACGCAGAGCTGACGACCGGATACCCACGGTGGAAGTCAAGAGGCGAACGGGAATTAAAAAAAAACCTTAAGCGAGAAATGATTTGTAGACGAAACCGACAAGCAGAATGGTGGATTATGTACTGCAATGAAACACAAGTAACTATTAACACGTATACATTAGTGGCTCTGTGAACTGAATTTTTACAAATTATTAATATCTAATTAGATGTGTGATCAATATAAATTATGTTATTGGACGTCTAACGCAGGAATATTTTTTTTGATTGAAAGGAACCAATCAGCCGAATTTGAGTTGCAAATATTGCTACAGGTACGAGAAACTCGTAAAAAATTTATTTGACTGTTTAATTGTAACGTACAAACACGTGGAGTAAAATAAAGCCGGAAAACCTCAACTTGGAAGTTTGTTTCATTGGCCAAAATCGCGGTCTTCTGTGCACCGGTAAATTGAAAGAAAGAAATCTAATTAATTAATTTTATTAAGATTTACCACGTTTTTTTACACACTGACTACAAAAAGAAAAATACACTTTGAAATAGAGGGCACTAAGAACTACACGGCGACAGTTTTTTGTTTTCAGTCGTGAGCATTTTCTCTCTCCAACCTGCAACTCTTGGCAACACCACTGACGTCACCAAGGCATAGCCAATATTAGTGAGGCACGTCAGTGTATCGTCTGGCCGGGCTGGAAACACGGGCGCTCTCGATAGTTGGATTGCTGAATCTGAGGCGGCCACTATGCCGGTAGACTCGCCGCTGCTTCGAAGGCCCATTTGACGTCGGGCGCCGAATCTCCTACGTATTTCCCACCGTAGACGAGGCAGCATACATCGTGGTCTTCCAGAGCTGTTCCAAACTATTCGGCAAATGTTGGAAATACGTCCACAGCTGAATTTAATAACGAGACGTACATTTTATAGGGAATTGGAGCTATTGAACACGAGAACAAAACATATCGTCTCAACCAGACACCATAAATTAATGTGGAGGTGAAAGAGTTAATCAGGAGCTGCACGTAGTTCGACGGAGCACCTAGCAGTAATGCGTTAAACCACAGAGTATGTGTGAATGTGGCTGTGTGTATACACACATACATATACCCTCCCCCCCCAATCTTTCACACACACACCCAGACGAAAAGGCGTGCGGTTCCTTTGTTGCGGTCGTACCTGTTCGCTGNCCCCCCCCAATCTTTCACACACACACCCAGACGAAAAGGCGTGCGGTTCCTTTGTTGCGGTCGTACCTGTTCGCTGGTTGGATGTGCGAGTGTCTGGGAATAGTGTCTTATTGGCTACCACGCTCTGCAAAATGTACCCTATTTGCTGGTCTACTACCCACTGGCAAGTAAGTTGCCAAGCGCTGATTGGCGAACGCTGGCCGGTGACGTGTGCTGCTGGAGCTCGCGGAGTAAGCTGCTATTTCACTTCTGTATTGTTATTTATTCTGTGAGTAAACCATGTAAACAGTATACTCGCAGTATCTTCGCACTCTCTGAATCAAACCGTTGCCTAGGGAAAGTTTGCACAGTAGTCATCGCATAGACTAAATATGAGGCAGAGGGATTATTTGTCTTCTGCGCATGCACCAAACATTGACCTGCCCCAAAGAAACACAACTTTCAACGTCCCATAGTTAACAGTGATGTACGCGTTTGTTCATATCTCCATTTTCAAAAGACAAGCACTTTTATGTGAATGTAATACTTTTGCTAATATGAATTTAATAAAACTGCATTACAAATTGGTTATAGGTAGAGACCTGAAAAATTCGCGAGTTCAATGACCTGTAGGTTATACTCCATTGTCGTATGTAAAATCACGCAAATGCCAATGTTAATTGGTTGCGTGTTGTATTAGCGGAAGACGGTGACTGGGTCTGCATTTTATTGCGTGTTTATTATTGACTCAGGGTTTTTAATGAGGTGTAAACTAACGGGCGGGCCAATAGCACACGCAATACAAACGTACGACGTTTTGAATTCTATCTTGTCCGGAGATGAAACCGCGAATTTTTCAGGTCTCTACAAATTGGTCATAGGAGGTATACAAACATCAAAGCACTTGTTTGCTAAACAGTGTTCCAAACTGATATTCAATCCACGCCGGTTTTCGCTAGTCGTGTTGGCAGGTAAGCAGTTCAATGTCGGGACACGGAGTCTGGTCGTGCGCAGCCAGCGAGGTCGCTCTACCTCGTCTTCGGTCTATTTACGCGAAGGCTGGACTTCAATATCGTATGCACACACTTGCAGTCTTTATTTGACTATTGGCTGCTTGTCTTTGTGTGAAGACAGTCTGTTACATGAGCGAGCCAATCAGAATTAAGTTTCTCCGATACCGACCGTCCGTGATTCGCGGGCAGACAGATAAGACGCGCAACAGTTCAAATAATCCAATCACGAAAGCGGTTTTGAACTAAAGTTTTGGAACCCAACATGTCCTGAAATTTTTTTGCTATATATAGGTGCCCGATGTCTATGAGTCATCGTCCAAAAAACGCGTGTTTGAAAACTCAGCAAGTCATTTTGCGCGCCAGCCAGGCGGGCCAAATACCAAATATGGAAAGGAGGCAGTTTATGCTTAGCCAGCAAACCACGTGGTGACGGACGCGAGGAAAGCGACGCTCATTACAGAAGCACGCATGAAGCTGTGACTATCTGTGTCGCCCCCTTCCGCTGGTCAGTTCCACCCTCCCCACACCTCCCACCATCCATGTCATAACCGCTATTTACATACAATGCCGCGACTGCAACTGGTGCCTGTCACGCTTCACCCCCCCCCATCCCTTCGGCAAGTTAACACTACCCTCATTACCATCATTCCCACCGCTACCCTTATGGAGCCTCGGTGGTGTAGTGGTTAGACTACTCGCCTCCCACTTAGGCGAACAGAGCTCGATTTCCTGAGTGATCACTCCCGGACCTTAGCATGTAGGAATCGTGCCGGGCGATACCGCTGGTCGGTGGGTTTTCTCGGGGCCCTCCCGTTTTCCCCGCCCTTTCATTCCGGCGCAGCTCCGTACTCACCTCACTTCACTATTATTGGCACTCAAGACCTCGTTGTTAAGAGCCGCCCAAATTTCTCAACTCAACTCAACTCGAACAATCCGTAAGTACAAAAGTTTAAAACTCAAGAAAATTTATAACGTTACAAGTACCACTGAATCTAAAAATGATTCTACAAGAAATACATCGATTCCGAAAAAAAAAATCAGTAGCCTTAATAACGAACTAAAGGTCTATTCTTGAAGCTGGTTTAATTGATTGTCAAAAAAAATCTACTTTAATTAACATCCCTAGGATTTACTGTGTTTAAATAATATACAGTATAGCTAGAGATGGTGGGAAACTGCGGAAATTTTTTGAGCCAACATAATCTTCTATAACACTCTAACTAGTTTATTCTTTCATGAATGGATGGACAAGGTTTTGACTCGAATAAATTGTTTTCAGACCAATCACGAACGTTCTGCTTTATAGTACCAGAATCCTCATTGGTCCAGTGAAAAGGGCTAGTTAGTATCTTCATACGTGCATGACAGCCAATAAGTAAAGATAACTGTCGCACATGTGTACAGTATGTTGAATCCTAGCAAGCCGTTAACTTTTCCCGCGATAAACCACCATTTCTAAGTATAGCGTTTCCTGATCCTTATTGCTAGAAACCTGAAGAATTCGCGGATTTATTTTATGACAAGCTAGAATTCAAAACACTTGCGTTTATGTAACTTAATCCATTTGCCCACGTGGTATTTGTCACTTCGTGGAGAATGCTGGTCCAATCGTCGCCTCCCACTGTGACAGCAAGCAACCAATGTGCCGTTTATGTCGGCATATTTGTACATAAGACTGTAGAGTCTAGCCTGCAGGTCATTGAACTCGCGATTTTTTCCGGTCTCTACTTATTGCTGATGAATATTTAATTTTGTCGGATTACTTGGTTTGAAGCTCCATCCGCTCCTTCGAATGAAATCCTTCTCACGCACCTGCATAAAACCGCGGAGTTTATCCCACAGGTCGTTTAAAACGCGAAATGGTCCTATCCCTCTTTATCAGATATTTTCTCCGCGATGAAACATTTTGTGAACATGAATCACTCCAACTGCTCACGTATAGCTTCGGTGCAAAATATATAAATGTTTTTTTTTTTTTTTTTNTTTTTTTTTTTTTTTTTTTTTTTTTTTTTTTTTTTTTTTTTTTTAATGACAACAACACAGGTTTGAAACTCGGAATAATTGCTGTAGGTATCTGCGGCTTCAAGACTATCGAATTCACATTTGTGTTGAGTTTGTTATTTTCGTTAACGTGGCGTAACGTGAATTGTTAATTTGACCGCGTGATAATTGTTTACGTTTATTAGTTTTTTGTGTGTAAATGGTGGCCATCTACGTGTGTCAACTTTTTTTATTAGCCGCGGAACAGAGCGGCGGATTCAGACATAATTGTCACGGGGGAGCTTGATGGGAACGATTACAGCGGCTATGAATTATCAAGATCGAGCGCGTCGCCTTCAAGAGAAGACGTCCTTCCACTCTTTCCTCGCCTTAATTACTGCCTAAAATTGATTCTATGTTATTCTCGTTTTCCTCCCGCCTTTCTGTATGCGCGTACTACCATGACTTCGCACACGCGTTGTCCTTGGCCTTTTGTCAATTGTTCGTTTTTTGTTTTACGAGCGCCTACGAAACGATAATAATTTCGCTCCTCGTACCGTTAGCACATGACAATTTGCGTTACGCAGGTAGTTCTCAGAGCGTTAACTTCAGTTTTAATAATCAGTCTGATGTTTTGGTGGATAGGGTTCAATAACCTGAAATTGTGGTTTGTGCTAGACGGGAACGAACGAATTATTTGCAATCCACAGATATAGCTAATAAGGTTCACGAATGAGATGGCCCGAATGGAAGATAACGACAGCTTTAGACCCGGAGTCTTGCTGTGTATACTAATATTCTATTTTAGACTAATTTCTGAATATGTAGATTGTTATGGAGGCGTGGGTAGGCCCTAAATCGGCAGCCTGCCTGAACGCGCCATTGTAAAGATAACATTGTAAGCAGCTGTTTTTTTTTCGTGGTCATTCAAAGGCTAGTAACACATCAATTCCNAACACGCATGCCCTTTCTGGATAATGCAGGGGTCTAGTAGTCCCTTCAGCTGATCATTGTGTTGTCGCTGTGCTTTCACCCACTGTGCTTTGTTACCTCTGGATATCTTAACGTGTTCAGTCCCGAATTCACTTCCGAGCTGAAGTGTGGCAATTGTTTAATTCTTTGACATGTGCTGTACTTGGTTCGAGCATGGCCAGTAAGTAAATGTGGGTAACTGATTCCTAAGCCATGTCACTGCGCTAAGTTATGACTGGTTCATATCACTGATCACCGAGCACAAATACAGCAGTTTATTGTTTGTAGTAACTAAACAAGTTCTATGCGAGTTTATTTTACAGCACGCATCAAAATATTTCTAATTTGCTTCACCAGAAATGATACATTAATGTGGGAATTAAAATGGTTAATATGTAGGGCCAGTGACTTTACGCGTAAAAATCGGAGCACACAGTAGACTTCAATACTACATACACACCTCAGCTGTTGTTATACCTCCATTGGCTGCTGGTGCCATGTCCGTCTTTGACCAAGCCACCCAGGACTAAGTAACTCCTATACTGAACCTCCGCGATTCGTGCGCAAACGGTTAACACGGGCCAGAACATTTTTTTTTAGCCAATCAAAGAAGCTGGACGACCATACGGTGCTTTGGACTGTATCTTGTCTCGAAATATTTTCGCGAAATATCACTGCCCCTAGTAATGCCTAGTAAGAAATAGTTCTTGTGCAAAATATGATTAAAGTGAGTACACAACAATTCGGTGCGTTGTTCCTTTTGGTGTAATTTTCAATGTAGATTTGGTTAAACTTTGCTTGCGCAAGGCGAAGGAATAGCCTTGTAAGTAACCATGAATGGACTATATGCGAGCCAGTAAGCTTGAATCAAGCTAACTAGTCTCCACGTGGCCACGTTGTAGCATGCTTAGTTAGTTACACTTTCCACAAGCTTGCCTTGGCAGCCTATGATTACATGGTAGACTTAAGTACTATAAGCCCCCAGTGGCAGTTTATCTATTGTCATTGGTTGCTGTCTGCTTGAGAAGGCGTTTTCATATTTGACCGGGCCACTGAGACTTCGGCAACATCGGCACGGATCCTACGTGATTCGCGTGCAGACAGTTAACACGTGTCAAAAAGTATTTCGGTCAATCTAGACAGGTAAACGACCGTACAGTGTTTTGAAGTATAACTTGTCTTGAAATATTTTCGCGAAATTTCACCACCCCTACCTACAACCATAATTCAAGCCAGCTAAAATATCATCAACTGCAAGTATTTGCCAGTCGTGAGAAGTTAGACTTGAATCAAGCTTGAAGCACACATGATATGGCCAGCTTGCTCGGTAAGGCAAACTCAAGTTAAATAGCCAGCTTGGCGCAAGCTTACATGCTATTTGGGGATGTTCTAACTATACAGAACACCGTAACACTTCACCACAGAGTAGATATATATACAGATACGAAATGGCGTGGTGGATACATTCATGCAAGCGTACTCATTTCCTGACTGGCTGCTGCCGGATCTGGGAAAGGGACTTTGTTTTTGACTGGCTACTACATACTGCGAAAGGTTTCCTATTGGCTGGGCTGCCGGCAGGCAAGCACCGACTGGCGAATAGTGTTCCAGGAGCATGTTTGTGGCCAGTGACGCTATTTTGCTGACGTGCGCGGCTTGAGTTCGCGGAATAAGCGGCTGTTTCATCTTTGTATTGTTATTAGGGACAGGTGTTTTTCGGGAAAATATTTCAAGACCAGTTGTACTCCAAAACTCTTTTCTTAGTACGCACTTTCGTGGTTGGATGATTTTTAATGTCACGTTCCTCAAGTGTCTGCCCGCGAATCACGGACTTTCAGTATCGGAGTACTTTATTACGATTGGCCCAGACAAATAAGAACACGTCTCCTCACGTAGACACGTGGCCAATGACCGAAGGAAGTTGTGGTTGTGGACGTATGATATTGAAGTCTATCTAGCATTACCATAAATATTTTCGCGAAAACATCTGTCCCTAATTATTAGTGCTCTGTGTTTATATCAGCCCTCGGCATNGCATTACCATAAATATTTTCGCGAAAACATCTGTCCCTAATTATTAGTGCTCTGTGTTTATATCAGCCCTCGGCATCGAGCCAAGGTAGGACTTACTGAACTACAACTGAGTGACGAAGCGTGGCTCACTTCGATAACTGGCAGAGAAGCAGGCCAATGTTGGAACACGGGGGGAGAGAGAGAGAGAGAGAGCAGGGAACTGCGCAGCTCGCATGCGGACTGTATTCCCGCATTCCCTTCCAGCGTCTNGCATTACCATAAATATTTTCGCGAAAACATCTGTCCCTAATTATTAGTGCTCTGTGTTTATATCAGCCCTCGGCATTGAGCCAAGGTAGGACTTACTGAACTACAACTGAGTGACGAAGCGTGGCTCACTTCGATAACTGGCAGAGAAGCAGGCCAATGTTGGAACACGGGGGGAGAGAGAGAGAGAGAGAGAGCAGGGAACTGCGCAGCTCGCATGCGGACTGTATTCCCGCATTCCCTTCCAGCGTCTTCGAGGTGGGGCGTAGTAGTGAACGCCCACGAAGTGTACCGGAATTGGTCCCCTCGTGCCCGGAGGACAGAGAATGGGAGGGNTTCGAGGTGGGGCGTAGTAGTGAACGCCCACGAAGTGTACCGGAATTGGTCCCCTCGTGCCCGGAGGACAGAGAATGGGAGGGGCGTAATGAAGCCTCTTCCTGTGTCGCGGCGTGGTGCATCACTCTAGGCGGCGTGACGTCCCATCGCAGGGCTGTCCGCCATTGTGACTCGGCGCTCCAGGGCCATGCTGTCGTGAAGCGGGCGGAGTAGAAGGTCTCCTGGAAGCTATTAGCAGCCGCCCGACAACGACTCTCCCGATTACAGCTGCTAACGTCACACCTCACGAAATGGGGCCGCAGTGAAGCAGTGGCTTGATCGCTCGCACCCCACCAAGGGGAACCGAGCTCTATTCCCGGAGGGGTCGAGTCCATGATCTTTGCACGTGCGTTGAGTTGAGAGATTTCGGCGGCTCTTAACAACGAGGTCTTGAGAGCCAACGAGAGATAAATGAGGTGCGAGCGAAGCAGTGCCGGAATGCAAGGGTGGAGGAAACGGGAGATCCCCGAGAAAACCCGCCGACCAGCGGCATCGTCCGGCACGATTCCCACTTGCGNAGGAAACGGGAGATCCCCGAGAAAACCCGCCGACCAGCGGCATCGTCCGGCACGATTCCCACTTGCGAAAATCCGGCCGTTACCCGGTCAGGGATTGAATCCGGTTCGCCTTGGTGGGAGGTTAGCAGTCCAACCGATCAGGCACCGTGGTCCCTATTTTCCAGGTGGGAATCGTGCCGCTGGTCGGCGGGTTTTCTCGGGGATCTCTCGTTTCCCCCGCCCGTGCATTCCGGTGCTGCTCCATTCTCACTTTGTTTCAACCTCATCGGCTCTCAATACCTTGTAAGAACCGCCCGAATCTCTCCACCACACTATCAGTAGGGAAACTTCCGCAGCGCCTTGTTAGCCAATCAGACACAAGGCTCGTTGCTAAATCCTCGCGGAGCCAATCAGCGTGCCCAACATAAAATGTATCGCCACGCCATTCCACTTCTGTGCGCGTGCCTATTCTGTGCTGGAGGATGGCGGGTGACGGAGATAGTTCCGGCGGCAGTACGGCGACTCTGATTCGTCGTTCACCTTGGGGCTCGCGCGTATCCGGGA
The DNA here is from genome assembly GCA_002778355.1 of Clitarchus hookeri. Lineage (NCBI taxonomy): Eukaryota > Metazoa > Arthropoda > Insecta > Phasmatodea > Phasmatidae > Clitarchus > Clitarchus hookeri. The sequence goes on along the minus strand of NQII01000195.1, from coordinate 1,124,408 downwards.
GACGAGGCGAGGAGCATTAGCATACCTGGGCGGACGTGATCCGAATGCATACCGCCCCTCACCCCCTGCCCTCCCCCATGGCATGTGCCGCGGGGGAGACTATCCCGATACATTGGCCAAAACCTACACACATGCATACACACGCACTCCAAACATGAAAGACTGGCAATTCGGCCAAAACTGTTAACGTAGAAATACAGTGTCTTTCATTGGAGCACCCACCCCACTGTTCAACAAGCACAATATATTAACGGGGAGGTCTACCCGCCATCTTGGATTTACGTAAAAGTTGTTCACGGTAAAGTGAGAACTTTTGAAATCAACCTTTGAAAAATTACACTTCCCTTGCCTGCGTGTATTTTAACGGGCACACTGACCTGCATGCATTCTCTAAAGTTGGTAACGACGAAGAGGAAGTAGTTCCATGTCTTAACGCTCAAGTTATACGCGTTAGAGGAGAATATTGGTGAATACTGGAATTATTCGGTTCACTTTCTGTATTTTTAATGCACATGAGTGTATGAACTAGTAAAATGGTGAAATGTTTACTTTTATAATAATGTCGCAGTTTCACTTGACCGACGCATGAATAAAGTGACTAGGCCCATGGCAATGTTAATTGTACATAAGGCGGAAGAATACACAACGTCCATATAAGTAGATCTTGAGCAGGGCTTTCAAAAGTGCTCACTTAACCGTAAACATCCTTTACTTAATGTCCCGATTAAATTCACTGTATGAAAATAAAGCTCGTCAAGGCACAGTGAACATTTTTACTGATATTTAAAAATCCTATATGCTCTTATCAGACAACCATAACAAAAGATTNGTCAAGGCACAGTGAACATTTTTACTGATATTTAAAAATCCTATATGCTCTTATCAGACAACCATAACAAAAGATTCTCTCTTTATTTAATCATTTCTCTCCAACTAGAGAAAATATTTCTATTTCTGAGACTGTATGAAATTCAAACATTCTGTTACGTAGTAATTTATTTCATGTCAATCGTTTATTTTTAACGTCTGGTCAATAAGTGCGTTGAAAATGTAATAAGCTAAGTAAGTAAGTCAGCGGTTTTTACAAGGTACTTTGAAGTACCTTGTAAAAACCGCTGACGAAGTGATATTTTGTCTCCAGTGTCTCCAAAGAAGGCGGATTTCGTAATGTTNAAGTACCTTGTAAAAACCGCTGACGAAGTGATATTTTGTCTCCAGTGTCTCCAAAGAAGGCGGATTTCGTAATGTTACGGCAAACTCCTTACAACTCAGTTAAATTCAGGCGATGTAAAATTACGTCGGCAGCATTGAGAAAATGAAAGTGCGTTAAAGAGAGCATTACAAACAAGTTAAATAATAATATTGCATCTAAAATTTTTTATATAAAAATTTAAATTATTGTAATATGTTACAGCAATAAATTAGTACGAGTATGAAGTTACGATAACCGCATGGAAGAAGACGCGGATAGTGAATAAAAAACTGTAGATCTGACCTTTTTATATCTAAGGAGAGAAGAAATTATACTGGTAAAACATACGATTTCGCTGTAGCACTCTGGTAGCTTCACTCCGTGTGGCCGGGTCAAACAGGAGAGAGAGTTCTGTCTGTGGCGGCAGACAATGAACAAGTGACTTCTACTCCGGTATGTATAGGACTCTGGAGTCTAGCTTGGTGACGTCTTGTAACACGAAATCGTAGGATCTCTAATAATTCTACATGTGACTGTAATGTACGTAACGAGCTGTGTTTATTTAACAAAACTAATAGCGAGAGATACGGAGAACCCGAAAATATGCTCATGTTCTTGCGGATTCATCACCGAGCTGTTAACTCGACAGCCATCTTGGCTACAGCTGTTCGCTATAGCTTGACGTAGGGTTGCCAAATGTGATAGAATTAAAAGCACCAAGAAACGCCTTTTGTGGCTGGTCCTAATTCCCAATCAAAAACAATATGTACAATTTGGTGTAGTCCAGTCACTGCAAAGAACCATTTATAGTTCGGGCCAGTGACATTTCGCGTAAAAATCGGAGCACACAGTAGACTTCAATACTATATACACACCTCAGCTGTTGTTATACCTCCATTGGCTGCTGGTGCCGTGTCCGTCTTTGACCAAGCCACTCAGGACTAAGTAACTCCGACACTGAACCTTCGTGATTCGTGCGCAAACGGTTAACACGGGCCAGAACATTTTTTTAGCGAATAAAAGAAGTTGGACGACCCTACAGTGCTTTGGACTACATCTTGTCTCGAAATCTTTTAGTGAAATATCACTGACTTTATTTATAGTCCATTCACAGCTACTTTAAACTATTCTGAAGTCCTGCTTAAGTTATATTTCCAGGATATTCTCCCCCCTCAAGCAAACAGAGTTTAACCAAGTCTAGAAAATTACACCAACGGGTCAACGCACCGCATTCGTGCGCACTCAGTTACGTAATATTTTGCGTAAGGACTATTTATTTTTAGGCATTGCCGACATACACATATTCTCTCTGGTTGAATTCGTATTAATTATAAATTAAACATTAAAAATTATAGGTAACATATAAGTACAAGTTAAGTTTAACAAAAAAAAAACTGTACTTCGTGTTAGCGGAAGTACACAACTCTTGTGGTACGTGTCATGTGTAGGAATCAAGCAAACACGTCATACATGAGGTGATTTCTCATAGTTATTATTCAAAAAGTGTGAAGATACTGCGTTTACGCTATACTCACAGTAAAACACTAATAGGATGAAATATAAAATTAAGAAAATTAAGTCTTGGACTCACACGCTATCTTGAATTACTGGTTTCTAGCTTGCTTGAGTCGCTTGTGGACACGTTTTTCGAAACGAGAGCTATACCTTTCTGTCAATATATATATTTGAGCCCACCAATTTTTCGCGAAAAGATTTCACGACTAGTTGTTCTTCAAAACACGTTAGTTCAGAACCAATATCGCTGTTTGATAATTTGAACTCGCTCGCGTCTTAGGTGCCTCCCAGCCAATCACGGGCGTCCAATGTCGTGGTGACATTTTATAATTGGCCCATTCGAGTAGAAAATGTCTTCTCACATAGGGACGCAGCCAATAGCCAAAGGAAAATGCAAACCTGCAAGGAAGAAGGTGAAATCTACTCTGTGCATAAATATTTATGCGGTAAACTGCTGGCCTCGTGTGCACGTAGAATGTTGGTGTTTATCCCGCGCACAAACATTCTCGCGTATTACAGGTGGCTCTAGTTCTGACACGTGGAAGGAAAATTCAACACGGTGGCTGAGACGTGTTTGGAAGACCTGCTCAACTCACGACGGAAAACCTGTCCGATCCTGCTTACCGCCATTATACAGTAAGAACAGACTTCCTCCCCCCTCCCTCCACCAGACTATCAAATGTGCTGATGAATTACACTCACGGACACTGAATATTAATGGCGCCGTCGGTACCATTCACAGTATCCCGCACACATCCTCACACAAATAACACTCTTTATCTACGGTTTATTTTATTTTGAGTTTGAAAATAAATTATCTGGAATCGAGTTAAAACCCAGGTCTTCATATTATCTATAATTAACCGATCGTTTAAAAAAAAAAAATTAAAGAAATTATTATCACCACTAAGATACGTTTAGTATAGTTGTTTGCCAGTCGTGTTACAAGTCAACAAGGAATTAAATATTGTGCTTAGCCGTTCTATTTATTTTGTAACGGAACCACGAAATGAAAATACGCATATTTAATAAATGTTAAACTTTTACACGATTGTGCTAAGGAAAAAAAAAATTACTGACCAAGAACTGTACTTTCTGAGACTTCTGCGAATAAACTACTTCATAGTGGCATGCCAAGTGCGCAAGTTACCCGAGGAAAAGAGTTCTGGACGGTCGTACCCACGGCAAAGCGTGAAGTGACTTACATCTAGAGTAGGCGATGTAATTAATTATCTGCAATTGCTTGGCGTGAGTTACGTGTTGAAACTTTTCCAATTACACGTCGATTTTTTTTAAACGGAAATTATAAGACTCCTTTAGAGAGTAACTTTGTCCTTCTCTAAACACTAGATTAATTTTCTTGAAGAGATAACAGTAATAAGTTGATTGTATATTTTTAGTTGGTTTATTGAGTGAACGAATGTTAACAGTGGAGTGGAGAGATTTGGGCGGCTCTTAAAATCGAGGTCTCGAGAGCCGATGAGGGTGAAGTGAGGTGAGTGTGGAGAAGCGCCGAAATGCAATGCGGGAGATCTCCGAGAAAACCCGCCGACCAGCGGCACCGTCCGTCACGATTCCCACATGCGAAAATCCGGGAGTGACCCCGCCGGGAATCGAACCCGGCTTGTCTTGGTGGGAGGCCGGTGGTCTGACCACTACACCCACCAAAACACTTTTTTTCATTTGCTCTTTCGTGGTTGGATGATTTTATGATGTCACGTGCCTCGAGTATCTGTCCGCGAATCATGGACTCTTAGTATCGGAGTACTTTACTACGATTGGCCCAGTCAAAAATGAACATGTCTTTTCAAGTAGATGTGTGGCCAATAACCAGAGAAAGTCGTGGTTGTGGACGTAGGACATTGAAGTCTAGCTTGGCTGTAACTATTTACGCGAAAAACATCTGTCCCTTAATATCCCCAACTGGTTGAAATAATGCATTACTAGCAAAAAAAAGTTATCAAGAATTCCTCCCATACGGTTTGTGCGCCAACGAAATATTTCAGGTGTGTCTATTCTTAATTTTGCATGGAAAACGCGATTAAAGGCAGTTTACCTTTTGCTCCACTCCTGCTTTAAATTGTACACAGAAATACGTAAGTTTCCTAACAACGTATCTCACTGTAGCTGCTTTGTTAACGTCACACACGATTCCAAGGTCAGGATCGACTACTTTCTATTCCATCCCGAGCAGAACAAGTTTAGTCACGTGCAAGTCTGGCCACCTAACTTATTTTACTTGTTGACCTTATATTCAAATATTAATGTTCTTTCAGAAAAAAAAAGTATTATTTTCATATAGGTTTCGTGTGTTTCTATCTTACCCCAATGGTAAAACTAAAAAAGGATAGGTCAGTTACATTCGGTTATATGTAGTTAGAAACTGGATAATTTTACGAATTAATTTTAGAACACGCTAAGACTTCAAACACATGTATATTTCTTCTATGTTTGCAATTGAAACACAGTTTATTAGATACGCCCAGGTGAACTCTGACCTGCAAGCGGACAAGCACTGAATCACGTGCCACCTGGTCTGAGGTAAAACTTGCTACAAACTGGGGCAACTTCTAATCAACAGAAGGCAGTGGCTCGAAAATACATAGCTGTAATGTCTAGCCTTACAGGTTGTTTAAAACTCAAAATTTTCCCGTCCCTAGTCATAAGTTTCTCACCGAAGGGACTATCATTTCTATTCCTCATCGAGTCGAGAATATTCAAAACGAGAATTCTCTTTCAGGAGTTACTTTTGGTAAATGAGTTGGGTTCGAATACAGGATAAATCGGTGGACGTGTGTTACTGTTTAACATTTTGAGGACTATTTCCTAGTGTGGCTTGAGAAAATTTGGTTCGAAATTTGCTTTGCCTTGGAAACAAAAATCGAACTGGTTCAAATCAATTGCCATATTAGATTTTACATATTTTCTGTAATCATATATATTTTATGTTTTTATATTTATCGCTTAGAACACTATGCCCGAGAGTAACTAGAGCTGCACTGTAAAGATAAACATATTTGTCAAGGAAAAAAAAATACATGGACGTAGTGACATTGTTTTCTTAATGCTTGTCAGATCTTAAACTAACTTTCCAGCAAATCGGCACTAATTATTGTATATGAGCTTAATAATAATTTCTATAGTAATTTAAGTGGACGATATAGATTGCACAGCTTGTTATATATGAAAGGTTATTTGATAGGGACACAATCAACTCGACACTCCATTAACTGACAGCCAGCCAGTAGTAAAATGTATTCAGTGGAGTATGTGTGTCAAATGTGGTGTGAACCAATAGAATTGCGGTAAGTGGGAAAACAGAGAACAACATAAATGACGTTCTTGTAATGGTGGAAATTAGTGATACAATTCTAGCTTGTCTTGGGTGACAGTAAATGTGTACACAATGCAAAATGTCAAGACGATGGGATATATGTGAGGCCAACTGCTTTCTCGCCAAAATACTTACGCGAAGGCGAGACTCCAGTGTCCTATCGCATACGTGCAGTTTCACTGTGGTTATTGACAGGAGCACCTGTTTTCCACGAAAAATATTTCAGGACAATCTGTGTTGCGACGCACTTTAGTTCAGAACCGCTTTCGTGATTGGATCATTTGAATTCTTACACGACTTATCTGTCTGCCCGCGAATCACGGACGGTCAGTATCGTAGAAACGCAATTCTGATTGTTCCACTCACGTAACAGACCGTCTCCAATGACATACAAGAGGCCAATAGTCAGATGAAGACTGCAAGTCTGCACACGGGATATTGAAGTCTGGCGTCCGCGTAAATATTTCCGCGAAAACCAGGTGGACCTAGTTATTGGCCACGTGTCTTTGCAGGGAGACAGCTCCTTACCTGACTGGGCCAATCAGATGTAAGTAACGCTGACACTAAGTGCACGTGATTCGCAGGCAGACACCTGCAGTGCGTGACAGTTAAAATCATCCAATCAAGAAAGTGGATCTGAGCTCTAGTGTTTTAGAGTACAAGAAGTCCTGAAATAATTTCGCGAAAAATGATATATATGACCATAGATTTGCGTATACAGCATGTTTTCAAACTGCTAAACTCCGCTAGGTTATTCCTTACAAAAATATAAGTCGAAAACTGAACGTAGTACTTATCCCTTAAGTGATTATTAAGAGAGCTATGCACCTCCAAACATTTAGTTTTAAATGATTTTGTTAGAAAGATCAGATAGTACTTACGATTAAGTAACAAATCTGTTAGTTGTGATTTGTGTAACGGTGATACAACACTTCTGAAAACACGGTTGGTAAAATAATCCCCCTTCATTAGGAAATTAAGAAAATGGGGTTTCTATCGTATCTTTGCACAAAACTTTGTAATACCGAGCTGTAAACTATTTATTTGGACAAGTTTTGAATCAGCACATCTAAATCAACAGAAAAGGCAGTCGTATCAGAACACCGCTATGTTAACTGTATTTGAGAAAACCGTGCAGAAAGTTCGGAAAAGACAGTGAGTGCTGCAGGCAGACAACGCACAATGTCTGTCTTGAACCCCATGGTATTATAGGGCCTTCGAACAGTTCATGTATACAATATGATTAGTGCATTTACGTTTGTTCTTGTAGAAGTTCGTAATGTTCCATCACATTCGCTTACTACAGTATTACCTGCCTTGTGCCCATTTTGCAGTCACAGTACCACCTGTTGACGAGTGCGCCCGTTGGTGCTGTCCTGTACATCAACGTGCCATCACTAGTGCCGCCTGTCTTCGCGTAAATATTTACACTGAGGCTGGACTTCAATATCCCATGTGCACACTTGCAGTCTTCATTTGACTATTGGCCGCTTGTATTTGTGCGAAGACAGTCTGTTACATGAGTGAAGTCAATCAATTTAGTTTCTCAGATACTGACCGTCCGTGATTCGCGGGCAGACAGATAAGACACATAAAAATTGAAATGATCCAATCACTAAAGTAGTTCTGAACTAAAGTGCGTTGGGACACAACTTGTCCTGAAATCTTTCCGCGAACAACAGCTGCCCCTAGCCATCACCATTCGTTAATGCAACTCACCGGGACTCACACCTAGCACACAACTCTCGACATATTTAAAGCACAACGAGCGATATTCATTTTCTCAATCGCGTATCGTTCACTCACAAAAGTCTTATGTCAGGCCACTCATATTTTTTGTTTTGAACTCTGCGTGTGGATTTCTTGAAAACGGTTCAACTGATGGTGTTCCAACAAGACGACCTTTTATGTTAATTTGGATGTGCTGCAACAAAATTGGTTTTAACAAATCATTTACAGCTCAGTATTACAATCTTCAGGTCAAACATAGGTTGGCAACCCCCATTTACGTAATGAAGGGGGATTAAATTACCAACCGTTTTCCAGCGGTTCTAGAGCTCCGCTACACAAATCACTATACACAGACTTGTTACTTCTTCGTTGCAAGTGCTGTTTGATATCTTCAACCAGCTGCATTTTAAAACTGAGTTAAAATAAAAATGGTATATAAGTTTTCATCTTATGTATTCGTAACCCACTGGGGAGTTTGTCGGTGTTGTTTGGAAACACGCTGTATATATATACAACAGCTGTTCACGATAAAGTGAGCACTTTTGAAATCAACCTTTAACGGGCGCACGGAGGGACATGCGCCCAGTAAAGTTGGTAATGGTGGATGGAAAGTAGTGCCACACCTCAACGTCGAATAAAGAATGTTAGGTAACCGTTTGTAACAACTTAAATTTATTTCTTGAGCTTTTTTTTTTTAATTCATCAAAGTGTAAAAATGAGCAGATTNAACCGTTTGTAACAACTTAAATTTATTTCTTGAGCTTTTTTTTTTTAATTCATCAAAGTGTAAAAATGAGCAGATTTGTCAATTATTCACTTTTCTAATAATTTCGCAGTTTTACTTGACCAACCCATGAATAAAGTGGTGAGGCTCGTGGNTTGTCAATTATTCACTTTTCTAATAATTTCGCAGTTTTACTTGACCAACCCATGAATAAAGTGGTGAGGCTCGTGGCAATGTTGATTTTGGAAAAGGCGGGAGAATACGCAACGTGTATGCAAGTAGATCTCAAGTAAAGCTTTCGAAAGTGCTCATTTTACCAAGAACAGTTTATGTGTGTGTGCGTATATATATCATGTTATACATTTAAATACAGTTGACGGAGACATAGTCAACTCGGCATTACATTGGCTGAAAGCCGGCCAATAATGAGCGTTCTACCACAGAACAGGTAACTGGCGCTGCGATTCCTTGGATGTGGGCGTAACCGTTCACTGACTGGCCGCGCGAGGCTCCGGGAAATGCACGTGTGAAAATAGGACGTTGAAATCTAGCTTCCGTGGAATTATTTCGCAAAAATCGGATGTCCCTAGTGAAAAGTTGACCACGAGGAGAGTGCGCGCCGAAGAATGAAGGAGGACGTCGACGAGGGTTGCCGAGGGGGTAGGCCAGCGTGGTCTCTGCAGGCTTCCTGTAATTACCGCCGTCCTGTCCACACGTGACCTTGTATACCAGCACGCACAGGAGGACAACAGCGCCGGCCTCTCGCCGGACGACACGTATTAGAGATGACGCTCTAGTCGGCGTGGGCGGGGGCTACCAGGACGATAAGAAACAGCGGCCGGCGACCGGAAACTGAGGAATATTTGTGAACGGCCGGCCGGAGACACGCTGCCTGACCACGCTCACTGGGGGGTGGGGGGTGGTGGCCGTGATTCATTGAGGACGGTAGTTGTCTGTTGGTGCTTCCACCGCCAACTCATCTCCTCGTTTTCCGCCGCTTCCCGAAGCACCTGCTTCGCCGCTGCTCTCTTCCAGTTGAAAGTGCCGCTTTGTTAGAGGTCAGACTACTTTCCTCCTACCAAGGCGAACTGAGTTCGATTCTCTGCGGGGTCGCTCCTGGAATTTCGCATGTGGGAATCGTGTCGGACGATGTCGCTGGTAGACGGGTTTTCTCGAGGACCTCCCGTTTTTTCCACCCTTACATTCCTGTGCCGCTCCACAACNCGATGTCGCTGGTAGACGGGTTTTCTCGAGGACCTCCCGTTTTTTCCACCCTTACATTCCTGTGCCGCTCCACAACCCACTTCGCTTCACCCTCATCGGCTCTCGAGACCTCGATGTTAAGAGTCGCCCAAATCTCTTCACTCACTATTCACTCGTTTCACTCCCGATAAACTTTACTAGTCTCCCCATGTCACGAGTGTAGCATGTCTGATCAGTAAAACTTGCTGTAAAGTGCCTTGGCTAGCTGCAAGCATAGTACAAGCCATCTTCAAGTTNTAGCATGTCTGATCAGTAAAACTTGCTGTAAAGTGCCTTGGCTAGCTGCAAGCATAGTACAAGCCATCTTCAAGTTTGCCATTATAGAGTATGTGCAAGTCATTATATATTTGGCTCGAATCAAGTTTGAATTGTACATGATATGACAAGCTTGGTCGGCAAAGTAAATTCAAGTCAAATGTTATCTGGGCGTTATACAATATTTCCGCATTATTTAATGTCTGTCTTACATGGGAAAATATGGCTAAAACTGAAACTGCTCAAACTTAAAATTTAAGTGTTCATTCATGAAGTTTGTTCACAAAGATAAAAAAAAAAAAAATCCAAGCTGAATGGGATTTCTTTCCCTTAAGACTGTGCAAGTGCCTAAAATATGTTTATGTGTTTTTAAGTTATTTCACTGGTTTTTAATACAATGTCAGTTTTAAAATAACTTTCACCTACTTTTCAGTAGTGTTATAAGCATTTTAATTTCAAATTTAGTGCAAAACAAATTACTAAATGATATATGAGCACAATGTTTGATTTTAACTGAAGTGTTTCTTGACGCCTTAGGAAACCCACGAAGTATTTTCTTTGAAGTCTGGCATTTTGTTCGTCTGCAATTTAAATTTAAATTTTACTCTAAAACATAACATTTTTTCTATAGTCGAATCATTTAAGGAGTTTCCATTAAACTTCCTTATCTTATTCTAATGACGTAAAAATTAAGTTGAACTGTTGCCAAAATGTTAATTGTGCATAATTTTGACATTTGTATGACAAACGTATAAATTAAAAATTCCCATGATTTCCATAAATAATGTAAATTTATTTTTAGGTTTTTTTTTCTAATTTTATTTCACTACTTTTTTTATGTAATAAGACAGAATTATAAAATATCCTAAAATGTAGAAAGTCATTTGTTGTGCTTTAATGCACCCAAGGGCGCTGTTTACCAAGCCTGCTGACACAGAGTTTAAATTAAGAATCAATGTTATAGAAATTCCTTCTCGAAACATCCATTTTTAAGATAAACATCCCAAACAAAAATATTAAAGATTGCGTTTCTTAAGGTGGCCGCCTGGTTGAAGGAATTTTGCACGTCTATGACCTAAAAGCGTGGGAGCGCTAGGGGCGACCGAGACATGCGCATCAACTCTCTCGTCGCCTCTACGCGCAAAGCACTGAACTGGCGTGCAGTCTTGCCGTCGATAACGCGCCTCTTTGAGACTTTCAGCGGAGACCCTAACATTTTATGACGTAATAATAACAATAAAGGTTTGATGCACGTGCCTATTTCTTTTTTAATGTTTTGTACCGGAATGTTCATACCTAAAAATGACCGTGAAAACACCCGTTTGAGCAATTTTCACTATCACGAAAACATGCTTTGGAGAGAAATGGAGGAACTGAAAAACGCATACAGACGGGTAAGGTTTCTTAAATGCTATTAGTAAGCAGATCTCACTCAGACACGTTGTACAGTTGTTTAATAAAACGTTTTCTGCTAGAACTCTGCACACCGTTCGGCGGCCTAGCCAATTTTATGTTTAATTTTTTTCTCTAAAATTCATTATTAAAATTCACATTTTACAAAATATATTATAAAGTAATAACTTTTGTTGAAATTTTTCTAACACGGCAATATTTTCTAAGAAAGTTGCGTTAAGATTTTTTGTTTAAAACGGTTATTTTTAACTTAATATTTTTAGAATGAATATCTTTAAGACTTTCAACACAGTGCCCATATGCCACACGAGCAATTATTTATTTATATTTCCTCGCTTTCAGCATATCATACATTTATATTATCAAATTAACGGGGATCATGAAACCCGCCTTCCTGAAGATTGCGTCTCGACGACTTTCATAAGCAATCTTGAGATCCCAGGACAACGGCATAATGCCAGTAAGATCTTTAATAGAAGACACATCGACCTCCGAGCCATTTCCAGGCCACAGCTGACAAGTATCTGTGTTAACATAGAAGGTATGTCCTCAGCCAAAGAGGAACTACTACAAGGCCAATGCAACCAACACAAATGCTACATTCTATGTGTACAGGAGACACACATGAGAAGTGGAATGCGCCGACCATAAATAAACGGAATAGTCCGAGCTGTTGAGAGATCCCATCATCAACATGGAAGTGTCATCTTTATCCTACCTGATGCTCAGCTTCTATCCACGGTCCTTGCAGAAGAAAACTACATCAAAGTCCTCACCGTCGAGTTCAATAATTCCTCAGTCACATCTCTGTATATGCCACCCTCATTTAATGTACAACAAAGGAACCTTTATAATTCCCGGAATATACATATGCAATTAGTTATTGGCGATTCCAACTGCCACTACCATGTGGTGTTATGAATCTGACGAAGAGAATGGAACTGCACTGCAGGAATGGGCGGAAGTTAATCAGCTTACCCTCATACACGATCATAAACAACCAATATCCTTCAATAGTGGGAGATGGAGACAGGGCTATAACCCTTATCTTATATTCTTCAGCAACAATATCAGCCAACAATGTGTGAAGCCAATCTGTAGCCGAATGCCAAAAACACACTACAGACCAATGATGTGCGAAGTATTTTCAGCAGTGAAGCTCTGGAGGATTCCTTTCAGTAGGATGTATAACTTCAAGAGAACTGACTGGCCTAAGTTTACAGAGATGCTGGATATCGCATTTTTAGGGACACGCAACAATCGCGTTATTATTTGTCATCAGGCTGAAATTCGCAGCAATGTATACACTCGAGCAGACATCGTTTCTCCATTGGCAGCCGCATGCATATGAAGCCACGCCCTTTCTGAGTGAACTGCGCGTGATTGGGGCACACCATTGTGAAGTGTGCATTTACTGGCGCAAAACTACCCAGGGGGTGTCAATGAAGTATGGTCCAATGACAACCGTATTGCAAAAGGTACGTCTGTTTTAAGTTTAAAATGACCTCGAATAATAACGCGAATTTTGCAGGTCTCTATGCATTGTCTACTATAGATACAATACCAGAATCTTATGATACGTTCGTTGCAGTTGTGATCAAATGCTCAACCCGTGGTTGTTATATATCCCAGGTCTCACCTCAGATATAGCTGCCCAGTTTATGGAATATAAATACCAGTTCGAGGATAATCATTTCGGTGAAGAGACAGTGGAAGCTGGCAATAATATTATCTCATCCAAGTGCAGAAAAAAAAATCACTGGATCAGAACAATATAAGTCCTAGACCTGCCAAGCGACAGTCACAAAGCATGGAGACTACTGAAGCACTTCGACAACGACCCAACGAAGATCACTAGATGTCATAATATCAGTCAAAATCAGATCTCACGTCAGTTACTTCCGAATTGAAAGGCAATCCACAAAGGCTGATTGCCCAAAATACAAAAGAACAACCAGTGTGAAAGAAATAATCTCACTGCGTCCTTTAGTACGTTGGAATTAGAAAAAAACCAGGAAATCAGCAGGCCTGGATGACATCAGATCAGAGCAGATTAAGAATTTTGGACCTTAACTTCAACTACTTTTTGAGCATATGTCAAATGCCGCTGGCGTGGCGGAGGACCAGAGTAATAACCCTGCCGAAACCTGGAAATGAAGGGAATGATCCAAAAGATTTCAGCCGACCTCCTGTGGCACAGACGGTTAGTGCGCCGCTGGTCTAGGGTGTGGAAGGTTCTGGGTTCAAATCCCAGGCAAGGCATGGGTGTTAGTTTAGTTAGGTCATAAGTTTGTTTGTATGCCAGTTGGTATGTTTTGATGCAAGGGGAACGGGGGATCGGAGTGCCGGAGCTGTTCATGCTCTGTCATTCCGGTCACCCGGCGGCCATCTTCCCCTCAAGATTTCCCGTTTTCCCCTCAAATCGACTAAATTTCCCTCAAAATTCCCCCTTTTTTCCTCACAATTTCTCTCTTTTCCCTTCGAAAAGTAGAAGCCCTCCATGTGCAAAAACAATCCCCACAAGCAGATTTTCAGCCAATTCGGGGGGATTTTGGGGGATTGTTTTCGAGGGCAGAGCAGTGGCAACCACATTGGTTTCAAAGGCATAGGGTATACCAAATTGAAACACGGGATCCGGAGCCGACCGGCTGCCATGTTGTGATGTCACCTGATCGCAATATTGGATCCAGGTGACCTTCACCTTGGACCTTCACCCCATGACCATGACCTTAAATAGCCTTAAACCCAAAAATTGCAAAATTAAAAAAAATAATTAAAAACATTATAAAAACCTCCAAAAAATTATTAAAAATAATTATAAGAAATGTATTAAAAATTTGTTAAGAAAATATGAAATTAAAATTTTGAATGTTTGTGCTCAGAGAGTCGGGAGCCTAGAGCCACAGCCACCTTGTTATGGCATCACCTGACCACGATATTGGATCCCAGTGGCCGTGATCTTGGCCTATGATCTTGACCCCGTGCCCATAACCTTGAACAGGAAAAATTGCAAATTTATCTAAAAAAAAATAAAAAAAGGTTTAAAAACTTTCAAAAATTTATAAACATTTATTAAAAGAATTTACATCTCCGGAAGTTCCCCCATCACCATGTCCAGCAAGTTCCCGGCGGAACCGGCGTTTTCCTCACCAAACCTCCCCTCCTGGTGGCCGATACCAGCAGACGAATGACTCTCCTCCAATCAAACACGTTGTCTTAACATTCCCCTCCCCTACCAATGTTTCTTATTTGTTAATTAGTAGGCAGGCCTCAATCTCCTTCACCCATACTCATTCCATCGTATGCAGCCATCTTGTTTTTTTCCGCTTGTAACTTGTTTTAATTTTTAACACCTAAGTGGTGCTAGTGTATTTATTATTTATCGACTTAGCCACTATGTGAGCTAGCAATCTAGCCACCAGATGGCAGCCATATTTGTTTGTGTTTTTACCATATATGCGGTGCTGTCGGCACCCTCCATAATGGATTCTATTTCAATCACCTAAGTGGCGCCAATATCTCGACTTAGCCACCAGGCGAGCTACCGAAACCAACATTCTCTCACGCTCTATCATGCCATGTTCACTATCTTTGATTTCGTTTTTTTTAGTTACCTTCCTTTCATTGTCTACAATTCCTTCTTAATTTAGTCACCACGATTTAGTCAACTGTACTCCACCCACCATCTTACACTGTATTCATGCTCTGCCATTCCACCACGATTTAGCAACCTGCTGATTACTCGGTCCCCTCGAACCGCCATCTTGGGTTACATCACTTCCGCAATCTTTGATTATGCCATATGGTATTGACCTTTAACCATCGAAATCCATGTATTTCGTCGTTTGTGTTTACTAGAAACATAACTGTGGCGTATTAGAGCAACACCAGTTATGTAGAAATTTATGTAGGACCTCTATTCGCCATATACCGCACTAAACCAGTTCTGGCCAGGACCGACTCGACCTTCACCCTCCCCTCTTTCAAAGTCTCAAGGCCAAAATTCTACCACTTCAACAATATAATTCCAAATCTGTTGTTCCGTATCTAATGACATCGCTGTCGACGAGATGTTAAGCCCAACTACCTACCTACCATGGCTGTTGCGTCTAACCTGCCGAAAATTGTATTATAATATTAAACTAATCTAATTTTTGTGCCCTTTAACATATATCTTTGTTAGCATATAATTGATCGTGCACATCCAGTTATAGACATACACGGCAAATATTGAAGTATTAACTTTCAAATCATTATATTTTGATATAATATCCCATTTTTTTTTCATGTATACATACAGTACCGTCATGTAGTGGCAAATCTGAAAACGAAGGCTATCATATTCCGTATATCAAGGAAATAGGCAGGATGCAACACCAGCGAGAAATAAAACATTTCTTCATTGACATAATATGTGTGTATATATATATATATATATATATACACATATTTACATACTTAAAAATACATACATAAAAACAGAATCCTTACATTCATTACACCATTCACGTAGTGCCTTTACAACATCATGCTCACTTTTCACAATGTGGATATAATATGCTTATACGCAGCTCAAGACAGTCAATGGTAGCAAGTGTCCAACCAGAACCCTAGGCCATATATTCTTCTTCTGCAAGACAACGTTTCTATTCAAGGCATCTACAGCCCCTGGAATGCTGTGAACATTGTACAACGCTACGTTCGCAGTCTTGAATGCTCGTCGACTAATGGCTTCATCCGAAGGCTGTGGCTTTTTGTAGGTAGACTCTAGCCAAACATTATATTTTATGGGACTTTCTTCGACTTCTTCTGTTAATTGATTGATAATCATTTGCTTAATGTAATCAATGTATGTACATATTTTTTTTTTACCTACAAAGTTATTCCCAATCACATAATCTTTTACTTTTCCCTTGAATGCTAATTGTTTAAAGTAGAATCCATTCGACGTGGTTTCACCAGAAGCTAGTACAGGGTGCTTCTTTGCTGCAGGATCTCTACCTTTACAGTTCTTGCTATGTATATTCAGCTTATCACCTCGTTTGAACAAGCGTTTGCACTTGACACATTGTTTCACAACACAGGAAGGACCATTCACACAAGTAGTTCTTTCTTGCTTCCTTGCACCATGGCTGTAGGCAAATATCTTGTCACGGTAACAGCAACGAAGCCTTGACGAAGTCATCGATTACAGCACTGCTGTAGGTGACCCATCCGAAGAAGACGATGACATTCTCGAAGAAGTCGATGGCGACATCGCTATAGGTGAGTCATCTGAAGAAGACGATGGTGCTGTCGGCATCATGCTCGAAGAAGCGATGGCAGTACTACTGTAGGCACTGTTGCTGGACCCGCTACCTTGGTCACCATAATATTATATAATTGCTTTCACAAGCTGAGGTGATGTATCTTTCACGTCAGCTGCTGGCAAACTAAGCTTCTCAGCTGACCCTCCAAACTGCTTATAATATACCCGTATGCAAGCACTATGATGTTACGTTGACAATGAACCAAACATATTACACCAATAAGACATTTTGGGGCAAAAGACCATCCAATTACTAAGTTACCACATGATTGCATCTGGCCAATCACGCACAGGCATTGGGCCATCAAATGCAGGAGTCAGTCTGCAGGAGTCAGGGGACGGCTTAAGTAGCATGATTTGGTATGCTTTGGAGCAAGGGGCTGGGGGACCAGAGCGCCGGAGCTGTTCATGCTCTATCATTCTTGTCGCCCGGTAGCCATTTTCCCCTCAAAATTTTTCATTTCCCCCTCAAAATCGTCTAATTTTCTCTCAGAATTCCCCTTTCTTCCTAAAAAAAATTCCCTTTTTTTCCCTCAAAATTGTTCTTTTTCCCTTGAAAATCCATTTTTTCCTTTCAGAAAGGTAGAAGTCCCCCACGTGCAAAAATGTTAATAAGCCCTATCCATTCCAAAATATATCAGACCTATAGTGCTTCTGTATCACCGCTATAAACTACTGTAGTAATTGATTCTAAATCGTATTCTGCCTGTAATTAACCCATTACTTATACCACAGCAAACTGGGGTTTGTCCTGGTAAGAGTTGCACCCACAAGGTCACCGGTGTGGTATTTGAGGACCTATAAGCAGCATATGATACTGTTAACCATAAGTTACTTCTAGACGAGGTCTACAATTTAACAAAGGATAGCAGATTAACCAACCTCATCACGACTCTTCTCCAGAATCGTAGGTTTTTCATCAACTTTTAAGGGCAGCATAGCCAATGGAGAGTACAGAAAAATGATCTATCCTAAGGAAGCCTATTGGTACCAATCCTTTTCAACATCTATTATTTTAAAATACCAGAAGTTTCTTACATGCTGACGACCTCGCCCTGGCCACACAAAACATGGAGTTTGAATCAGTGAAAATAAATTTGTCTACTGCCCCTGATGTCTGTCAAGCTGTTTCAGAGAAAATAAGCTAATACCAAAACCTGCAAAGACTACGGTGTGTGCCTTTCATTTAAAATATAAGGAAGTTCATAGTAAGTTGAAAGTAATGTGGTCAGGTATCGAACTACAGTACTGCAATGCATGAATTGAAAATTAAGTCTCCGTAAGAAATAACCTTCCGCGTAAACTGGCTGGATCATGCACCCAACCAAAAACTATTCGCTCTTGAGCACGGGCCCTTTGCTTCTTATTCGCAGAATACGCATGCCCAGTTTGGTATTCACAATCTCAGGCCGAACAGATGACCGTTGTCCTTAACGAGACCTGTAAGCTATTGACAGGCTGCCAAGTCTATCCCAGTTGACAGGCTCCATCAGCTCGCAGCGATGCTTCACCGAGTACTAGAAGAGAATAGCTGGAAACAAGTAGATGACTAGATCAGAACGAGAAAGTACTCACCCACTGCAAGATCATGCAACTCCAGTTCAGAGTCTCAAGTCCAGAAAAAGCATTCTGCAAACATCACGGGAATTAATTGGACCACCTGAAACGGCAAGAGTACAGTTGTAGAAATCCAAGGTCACTAACGTCCCAGGACAGATGACAGTAGCGAGACGTTTACCACCTGGCCTCAATGAAAACTGGATTGGACGCAAATCTTTGACTAGACTGAGGACAGAAGTGGGCAGGTACAAAGCCAACCTAGCAAGATGTGGCTACATCGATGCTAACAACATCAAGTGCGAATGCGGTGAAGACCAAACTATGAAACATGATGCTCCGATGTCCTGTATGCCCATTTTATTGCAACCGAAGAAGAACTGTCCCAGGCAACGCAGAATGCACTTGATGTTGCAAAGTATTATTCTAAATTGGTGTAACGTACTTTGTGTGTTTCACTGTCATATTTATCTGTGCACAAGATGTTTCTGACACGAGAATGATAATAATCAATTTAATTCTGAAGTTTGGTAATCAAGGCTCGTACGCTGAAAAATAGGTCTTTCCAAAATTATTACATAACTGCAAAACGCCTTTCGACCACAAAATACTTGAATGAGCTTAATAAAAAATCTGTATACACCATTTATTGTGTTACATGTTGTTATAGGTGGAGGTGAATGTGGTTACAGTCTTGTACATAAGGGGCCATTAACAACCATTTATCGGCAGACTTCATGAGCTCTTTATGGACAAGAGAACAACTAGCGTGTTGCAAGCGGTAATTCCGCAGAGTGATGAAAGCGTTAACATTGATTCCCCATTCCAACTCCGGGACTGCAGGGTTACTAGAAAGAGACCTCAAGGGCGCCCCTTTCTTGGAGCTTTTAAACGTGCTAGAGGCTCAGAAGCGAGCGAGCGATAAAGGGCGACAGTGACACGCGCACCTAGTGAGCTATCACTCCTACGTGCAAGGTTCTGAACTAGAGTGCAGTGTTTCCGTCGTGATGCGTGCACCTATGGGTAGAGACAGGAAAAAATCCACGAGTTTGATGACCTGTAGGCTAGATTGCACAGTATTGTGTGCAGTAACTCAGATAAAAATACTCACTGGTTGGCTGCTGCCACAGCGGAATGCGATGGTTGGGCCTGCATTTTGCCGCGTGTTTCTTATTGGTTTAATTTTCTTCAGGAGGTGTTAAGACCGCGTGGACCAATTGCAATAGTAACCTGAACAAAATAGTTTTTGGATTCCAGCTTGACCCAAAATGAATCCGCAAATTCTTTACGTTCCTACCTAGGGGTAGGGACGGGTAGGCTAGACAGCACAGTCCTATATATACACTCAAGACACTATTACTTGTTTATTGGTGGCTAAGATCAAGCGAGGCCTTTATACACGGCTGTTCAATGACGATAACTCACAATACTACTTCCTGCTTATTAACGGCTCACTGCTAACGGGGCATGTTAACAACTGCCGTCAAATCACATTAGTAAGAGAAAAAAACAAGTGTTTGAAGTCTACCCGCCCCCAAATGAATTCGCGGAATACTCAGGGCTCTACCTACGGGGCTTTAAGCTGTGACTCTGTATCATTTCATTGGTGGAAAATACAAAGAAAAAAATCAGTGCAGGTCCTCATAATAGTTTCGCATGTTTCTGACCAGTATGTTATGATATACAGCAGTGCGAATAAGCAGTCTAACTATGTCGGAGGCTCAGGAATAGCATTTCTAATGTGCGTTGTGTTTTAAGAGTATTATTCTTTCCTTGTATGAAGTGTGTTTTATTTTCGTACGTCGGTATATGGGAGCACGTTCAGTGGTTTCGTAAAAAAAAAAAAAAAAAAAAAAAAAAAACCTTCGGGAGGTGATTCCTGTGACCAAAACCAGCAGAAATGTTCATATGGACATATGTCCTACAACGCGTTGTTACGGAGTTACAGGACGTGCATTGGCACGTCACAGGCGGTGCTCGAAGTGTCCGCCAGGGGCAGCACAGCGCCTCGCCACGGACTCGCTCGCGGAACTGGCGCCTTCGCTCCAGTACNATCTTCCTCCGCTGGCTTCCGCTTTGTTTTTTCCTCCCGGTTCTTTCTATCCCCCTTTCGCCATTGTCATGTTGAAATCTGGTGTAATTTGGGCGTAGGTGAGGGGTGGAGGGCACGGCGCACAGGAAACTAACCCCCTCCCCCTCCCCCTCCGCGAGTCGCTCTCATTGTGTGTGAGCTGTCCCTACAGCCTCTCATTCACAGAGGAAACATTTTAAATCCACTCACCCCAGGCCCTTCGCCCAGCGTCGCATGTAGGCTGCAGTCCATTCTTTCACTGCAGTCGGAATTCATTTTTTGTAGCCCGCGCCGTACAAATAAGCCCTTGTTACCGAGTTTTTTTCTCGCGTCATTCACAGGATGTGAACAAAAATGGTACGATATCATTAAAATATTTTTAATGACTTCCCAGGCTATATTATTATTATTATTGCCATCTATCGTATACTACGTGTGTAGAAGGTGTGATGTGTCTTATACACCGGGCTCCTATATTTATGAAAAGCTGGGAGGGTGTTTCTCCCGGCCCCCTCCTGCAAACTGTCTTGTATAGTTACGAAGTGAGAAAACAAGGCGAAGTTATGCAAACCAGAATCGGATTGAGATTTCCAAGATTATGTTTGTTTTATAATTGTAGCCAAAAGTTCTACGTGTAGGTGACAGACAGAGACAGCAATATTTTGCTTAGTACTATTGTATCGCGTCAGTATTTTAAGTTCACCATTTAAAAATAGCAGCTTGATGTATTTTCTAAGTGATGACATGATATGTACTTCAGGTGACAATAGCTTTCCAACTGGAAAATGAAAGTGGTAACAGATTATTTAAATTAAAGTTGCCATTGGGGGTTGCTAGTGTTATCAGTTTTATTGAGATATAACCGCCCGAGACGTAAGAAAACCACCGGAAAATACTGTTGAATAGCTTACAAATAACCCGTAGTGTGTATCTTAAGGTGTTTAGATGTTTTTGGCTTATATATTTCCAGCTAACATAATTCACAAAGTAAATATAGACATTAAGTGTTAGAACTGTCTTCATGATATTAGATTAAGGTTGACCTGTATGTATGCACATTTACACAACCATTATATAATAAAATTATATAATATTATTAATTATTATGTAATTCAAGTATATTATATAATTATATAATTTTTATTTTTATTATAAATTAAAAATAATTATATTATTTTGTAAATTTATGTAATATAATTACATGAACACTAACTTAGTTATTATATTCAGGCGTCTCCATGGCATTCTACTTGTAGTTTAATATTTCCACTTTTTCGAGATGAATTTCTTCATTTCTTCAAATCCTGCAAATGTTTAAATTATTATGTTTTGTATATTAGTAATAAATGACACAATATACTATTATTATGTTCTAACACTCTTCTACTCGCAGAGGAGGCGCGAACTCTTCTCTTCCTAATGACAGATATCACGCCACGACAAGCACTTAGACTTCCCTAACAAATTGAGTTTATATTTGAACTGAGCTTTTAAAAATCAGTATAACCACAAAACAATGACAAGAATTGCAACTTCGTGGGTTTTCTTCAGATCGCTACTTTCCTGACTTCTGTGTTTCTTCGGCTGTGCACAGCTCACAGGTTCTTCAGGGTTCCACTAATCCAATGTCTTCACAGCAGATGTAATATAAATATATATACTAACTTGACTTTATTTCATAACGCACTGTATCGTGACAGCTACTTGGTTGGGCGTAGATTATGCGTAGTAAAACATAATTAAATAAGCAAATAAGCGCAGTTAAATTTTGATGTGTTTACCCAAGATATAAGTAATTTTGACATAATTCTAGCAACAGATTAATTTTTCCTATCTATGTCATAATTTATATTTTTTAATTCGGATCGGTATCACACGGAAACTTAACTTATCGTTAACTATTAAAACTTTATGATTTGTAGGTATGCTTTAAAGATCCCGGTTATTAAGCTTCTGGCTTTAAGGCCTTCAGAAAACTTGACTAAGAAAGAAACATTAACACTCACAGTTCACGAGTTTATATTATTCAAAGTAATTATGCTGACTAAAAATACAGCGTTAATATTTTAAGGCAAATTTCAATCATAATGGACAGTCAAGCTGGTTCTTGTTTATTCAATATATATATGCCATAGACAATATCAAATAGACTAGTGTTTTGACAATAATCTAACAGACAGAATTGAAGAGCACGAGGGTTTTCAAAATATTTCTACATAGAGCAGTAGGTTTTAGTAGTCATTAAATACAAATCAATAAAATATTTTTTTTTTTACAAAAAAATATAATTGGTTTGTTTCCGGCGATGAGTGACGTCACAATTTATTCACGGGTTTTAAATATATTCCTTTACAAGAGTAATGGCCAGAATGGTTTACATGCGATGCAGATTAGTTTGGGAAACAAATTGAGTGATCTAGAACACTCTACCAGCCTTGTATTGGATTCCCATCATTGTTCTCTGAAATTCAATGGACACTTGTCGTTCCGCCCTTATCCCCATTATGGTGTCATTTCTTATGCTCTTTTCTGTAGACTTGAATTTTTTTTAGCCTCAACTGCAATACAACGTAGGAGCTTCCTTACTTTCCAAAGTTTATATAAACAACATAAAAATTATATTTAGCAGACCTCCATCAGTGCCCCCTCCAATTATTTATACTGTGACCGATTTTCTTTTGCTATGGCTAGGGCCAGTGACTTTTCGCGTAAAAATCGGAGCACACAGTAGACTTCAATGCTATATACACATCTCAGCTGTTGTCATACCTCCATTGGCTGCTGGTGCCGTGTCCGTCTTTGACCAAGCCACTCGGGACTAAGTAACTCCGTCACTGAACCTTCGTGATTCGTGCGCGAACGGTTAATACGGGCCAGAACATTTTTTAGCCAATCAAAGAAGCTGGATGACCCTACAGTGCTTTGGACTGTATCTTGTCTCGAAAACTTTTCGCGTAATATCACTGCCCCTAGTTATGGGTCATGTGTCTTTATGAGAAGCCTTTTCTATTATTGGTATTAGATTACTCCGATACTGAACGTATTTCATTATTAGACACCCAAGGCGCGTTAACAGTTACAATTATCCAATAACGAACTTGCATCCAAGCTCAAGTGTTGTGAAATACAGCTAGCGACTGTATATTCACGAGAAACAGCCGTCAATACCTACAGATGGAATCGTTTCTTGCAGTTACGTATCCAGGAGATGATAGGCGATAAGCGTCCCGCCGTATATTCAGTGTGTTTTTTCGTTTTATTCTTGGAGTAACCGTTCAGGGGGTCCAGTTGCACCCAGCACGTTCGTTTCTTTGGCGTTAGGTATTTTATTCGCTGGACACAGTAGTCGGAGACCCAATTTAGGGTCCTAGGGATGGACTCCATATGCTTGGATATTCGAAATATTTACTGACTACAACACTGGTTTAGCAGCTTTACTTGCTAGGAAGATATGGTTCCGATTGACGTCGCTACCCCGCATTAACCCTACTACCATAAGCTACCAAAGGGAGGTGAAAAAACATCAAAACAGTGTTTGAAACCGCTTGAAATAAACGAGTTATAAAACTGCGTGAAAAATATGTGCCAGGAAAACACTAATGGAGCAGAGGATAGCTTGGATAATTAATATAAAGGTATATGAGATTTAGAAGTAAACATTTGTTAAGATGTAAATATTAGTCGTGAGAAAGCTCTTTTTTGCTCTCTGGTCGCACTAGATTGTTAGAGTAACCAGAAGAGTGAAGATATTTGGGAGGTTTCGAGAGCCGATGAGGGTCAAGCCAGATGAGTATGGAGCAGTGCCGGAATGCAAGAGCGGGAGAAACGTGACATCCCCGAGAAAACCCGCCGACCAGCGGCATCATCGGGCACGATTCCCACGTATGAAGATCCGGGGACTCGAACCCGGTTCGCCATCGTGACAGGCAAGCGCTCTAGCCACTAGACCAGTGCGGCCCCGTGTAACCAGAGGTTTGAGATATCCTCGGTTCTGAAGACCATGTAAATTTCACAATGTTATTAATCACCAAGGTAGATGGCATACAAGTATGAGTTAGTTTCACGTGTGACACTGTACTTCCACTCATGCTGCACTCCCTGCAGGACTCTGCACCAACAGTAAACACTCAGCACTCTGGTAGCTTCACTCCCTGTGGCCGGGTCAAACAGGAGAATGAGTACTGTCTATGGCGGCAGACAGTGAACAAGTGACTTCTGCTCGAGTATGTAGAGTATTGCGGAGTCTAACTTGGTGTCATTTTATAACGCGAAATAGTAGGGGGTCTACCAATTTCTGGTGGAGAAATGGTTTTTTCTTTTGGTCACTTCCACTTCCTGAAACACAGAAGAAGACACATTTGTGGTGTAGAATACTCAGTTTCGGCTTCACTTGTAATGTTACCAGTCTAGTTCTATCTGCAGTGGGAATGAAGAAGGAAGAGAACAAGTGGCTCGTCACAAAAATAATTTTTGCCAAAGATTTTATCGAAAGCATATTAGCTGCAGATAAACAACTTTGCGAAGAGACTCAATGACTGTAAGTGCATCCACCTTCGCAAATTGCTTTTTTAATTGTTGCGTATAAGGTTTCGACCCACGAATCACAGAAGTTCAGTGTAAGGCGAATTATTCGGCCTAGTAAAGTACATCTTAGTTAGTGCTTGTTATTACGGCTGCAAAAAATAATAATTTGGTATTTTAAATCTAATTATTTAATAAATACCAAATGTAATATTTTTGATTTGAATAAAATGCCATCACATACAATGTGTACGAGTTAAACAATGTTTAGTACAAATATAAAATAGTATTAATATTTTTTGGGCCCGACACCCTTAAAGCACGGACTACTTTCCTTCGTCGATACCAACTTTACTGGGTGCATGCCACTCAGTGTGTCCATTAAAATATATGCAGATAGCAGCAGTGATATTTTTTTACAAAGGTTGATTTCAAAAGAACTCACTTTACCGTGAACCGCCTTTGCCAAGAACGTAAGCGACACACGCCCGCAAAAGTTACGTCGCTTAGTAGCAACATGTGGGGACGCCATTCGCCAATCAGCGACTGGTAAATCACTTGCCAGCCGGCAGTCCAGCCAGTAGGAAACGTTATGCGGGACTTAGTAGCCAATCAGACACAAGGCCCGTTTTGCGGCCACGCGCAGATGATTAGAGAATGAGTGCGGCCACATCAAATTACTCATATTTGTTTTTATCTACTTTGTGCCAAGGTTTTTTTTTAATATCTACTATATAAAAATAAGTCGGGTTTTCCTTCCTGACGCTATAACTCCAGAACGCACGAACCGATTNAATCACCAAACAAAATGTTGCATAAAACGAAGCCATCTGGTGGCGAAACGGAGTTCGCCGGGTTTGCTAGTGTTAGTATAAAGAGAGTTTTGCGATTATCTACCAGTGTGTCTGAGAACCGTCTTGAAAGAAGCCCAACGTTTTCATTCAGCAGCTGGGGTTGAATAAAAACCTGTCTTTCCGTTGACAACACGGCGCTGTAATGCGAGGTAATTTCGAGGCGCGGGCGACAACGAGCTTCACAAAGTTGTTCGCCTCGCGCACATCAACTGCACTTCCGCAGCCGTCGCGTCGCGCACGACGGGAATGAAGAGTGGCCGAGGAGGCAGGTGCGAGATCCTGCCGCCAGATAGCAGCAGCTCCACCATTCACAACGCCCGCGCGCGCTAATTGCGGCCTGCGACACCGGCATTCGCGACCTGTCTCGTGCCTTCCACTGTTTGCGGGGTGAAGTGGTTGCTCTTCACCGCTGCACGCTGCACGCAGAAAAAACAATCACTACGGACAATACAATTGCAATTACGGATGCATGGTTGTGCTTTTTGGTACACTCTTTATCTGAATCAGTGCTTTCAATCAGTAGAATTATTTTACTTGATAAACACATCACAAAACGTTTGGAATATACATACAGAATGCACATACGTATGAAGTATACATACAGAATGCACATACGTATGGAGTATACATATAGAATGCACATACACATGGAGTATACATACAGA
Source organism: Clitarchus hookeri (assembly GCA_002778355.1). Classification (NCBI taxonomy): domain Eukaryota; kingdom Metazoa; phylum Arthropoda; class Insecta; order Phasmatodea; family Phasmatidae; genus Clitarchus; species Clitarchus hookeri. Next base: position 1,098,005 of record NQII01000195.1, on the reverse strand, counting down.
CTGCATATACACATGGAGTATACATACAGAATGCACATACGTATGGAGTATACATACAGAATGCACATACGCATGGAGTATACATACAGAATGCACATACGTATGGAGTATACATACAGAATGCACATACGTATGGAGTATACATACAGAATGCACATACGTATGGAGTATACATACAGAATGCACATACGTATGGAGTATACATACAGAATGCACATACGCATGGAGTATACATACAGAATGCACATACGTATGGAGTATACATACAGAATGCACATACGCATGGAGTATACATACAAGATAGCAAAGTAATTAGACGTTACAAACGGTACCGACACAAAACGTGAATTTCAAAGTGTTTCTAACAAAGAAACATTTTTTCACAAATAAACACGAAAGAACAACAAAATTAACTTAATGGTGTCTCTGACTAGGGAGGGTTTCTTCCTTCCCCCTGCGGCTTAGTACCGTGTGTGGCCTCCGTGTGCATTGTGCAGGTCCCTAACACGCCGTGGCATGCTTGTAATCAACGTGTTGATGTCATCTCCCGGACGAAGGGCCCATTACATCTGGGCAGCTCTTATGAGATCTGTAAGTGTTTCTGCAGGCTGTGGACTATTATAAACTGCTGTTTCCAGCTTGCCCCAGGCAGGTTCAATGCGTTAATGCGCTCTCTGTTGATCACAAATGAACTGTATAATTCCTACCACCCAAGCAGCCATATTTCACAATATTCCAAACATTTTGTGAGGTGTTTACTTAGTTAATGAGCTGATATATACTGACGAATCAGTGGGATGGACTGATGTCAGTGCAGTTCACTACGGGTCATTACAAATCACTGTTGAATCAGTTAATACAAGCAATTGGATTGGTCAGTAGAATTGTACTGATCTAAGTGGAGCAGTTTCAGCTGATCTGCAGCCATATTAGCTGATTCGGGACAGTTTCAACTGCTTCGATTTGAGAGTGGATTTAAGTATGAAAATGCAATTTCAGGCGCTGCGAGGAACACAATTTGTGTTTGGAACTGAACTACTCTCAGTATAACCCTCTGTCGTATGCCGGGACTAATAAGAACGTGTTCGTGTTTGATGTTGTTGGCAGCAGTACTTAATAAAACTACAAATCCTGTAATTATTGTTTGTATTTTACAAGAAAAATAATTGCAAAACTCAGTTGCCAAGAAAATGCTTTGCAGAACTACAAAGTGTTCTTGTAAAATCTGCTTAACTTATATATATTTGTAATATTAAAAATGGCAGACCTGTATTCCAACTTACATTATTGAGAAGATGACATACAATAATTTTTTCCTTCTATATAATACATGTATTACATTTACAACAGAGAACAGGAAACAAAAAAAACTATTTCAGTATAAAATTCTACGAACAAACAAGATTTACATCTTGCTAGGACGGGGACTAGAACTCACTGCCACTGTAGTATTAGCCCACACACTTAACCTCAAGACGAAATAAAAGTTTTAGGGTAATAATTGTACAAAATATAGTAGTTAATGACTACAAATATCAGTGAAGTTATTCAGCTGATTAGAACGAATTTATTTAATTTTAAGTGTTCTGTGTGGATATGAAACATTAACGGTGAATGAGTAATATCATCAAATGCTTTTAAAATTGTAGTCGTTTTACTGAGATTGTTTTAAGTGTTTTACGTTATTAAAACTTGCAATACACTTCATTTTCCACGAAACTACATGTTAAGTTATGCCTAATTTTTGTACAAACAGCTATATACGATTTTACATTGTTCAGTGTCCACCATTTTGCTTGAGTTCGTGGATACGGTTCAATATAGCATGAACATTTCTTGAAATCTATTACAGTAGTAGGGAAATGATAAATATGTGGCAAGAGGATCTTGGGTATGAGCCAGGTGCAGACCGCCGCCATTTTGGATTTCCCTTTTTTTCTTTTCTCTCTCAAAATTCTCCTTTTCCCCTCGAAGTTGACCATTTTTCGCTTCGATTGCCCTTTTAACCCCTCAAAGTTTTCTTTTTTCTCTTAAAATTTCCCGTTTTTCACTCAAAAAGCACCGATGCCCTAATTTTCAAAAACAAACTTTTTTTTTTTTGCTGCAAAAGCGATCCATTTAATGGTTTGGGGAGCGGGAAGGGGCTCGTTTTTTACATGCGAACTTGATCTCCGACCTTGACAATGTGCACGGTAAACTTGGATGACCTTGAACCCAAAAATCCCAAAAAAATGCCGAAAAATAAAATAATCCCAAAAAATTGTATAAAAAATTAAAAATTTTAAAAATTAAAAATTGGAAAATTAAAATAATATATTAAAAATTATTTAAAGATATACATGTATGAAGGAGGTCCTTTGTTCAATGACAGGTGGATCGACTAACCTCCCGACATGATCGGCCCTCGCCAGGTCGACCAGTGTTCATCTCGTCACCCATATAGGATGTCGATGACTTGACCTTCGACCTTGACCTTAAATGACTTTAAAACCAAAAACTTTTAAAATTTTTTAAAAAAATTCCAAAGAATCTCCAAAAAACCATTGACACTTAACTCAAGACCCTTGATTCAAGACTCAAGACTTAAGACTCAAGACCCATAACCCAAGACACTGGACTCTTGACTCAAGACCCTTGACAAAAGACCCTTGACTCAAGACTCAATACCCTTGACCCAAGACCCAAGAATCAAGATTCCAGACTCAAGACCCTTGACACAAGACACTTGACCCAAGACCCACAACCATTAACCTAAAACCCAAAAAATAAAAAAAAATTCAAAAAATTTTAAAATCCATGAGAATTAAAATAATTACTAAAAATTCTAAAAATTACTAAAAAATTTAAAAAGGAATTACAAAAAAGTTATAAACTTCCAATAATAATATAAAAATCATTAAAAAAAGTATTTAAAAATGTATATAAAAACTTACATTTCCAGAGTTTTCCTCAGCACCTCGTTCAGCAGACGACTGACCCTCGCCAATGTTTCTCATTGGTCAGTTAGTCGACAGGCCTCCACCTCCCTCACCTTTGCTCATTTCGTCGTAAGCAGCCATCGAGTTTTTTTGTTTGTCATTTGTTTAATTTTCAACACCTAGGTGATACTAATGTATTAATTATCGATTTAGCCACCAGAGATGCTGTCGATTTAGCCACCATGTTGGTTGTCGACCTTGACCTTGTCCCAATTACAATGAACTTGAAAAATTGAGAAAAAAAAACAGCAGTCCATGTAATTTTCAGCTCGTTACATCAAGGCACCATACCGACTAACACTACTAATTAACGACTGACTGCACCAAGACCGACTACACCCAAAACTAACTCCACCCAAGACTGGCCCGCTCATGACATACTCCACCCAAAGCTAACTCCACCCAAGACTGGTTCCTGATGAGACTGTTTAACTCAAGACTAGCCCCTGACGAGATCAGTTCCTACAANCCAAGACCGACTACACCCAAAACTAACTCCACCCAAGACTGGTTCCTGATGAGACTGTTTAACTCAAGACTAGCCCCTGACGAGATCAGTTCCTACAAAACAGGATATACCAACCTGCCATACCACCCACCTACGGAAACAAATGATGATGGACAAGCTAGCCTCTTCGCAGAAAATCTTCGCAGAATCTTGGCAAAGCATTTCTACCAGAGCTGTCCACACCAAAGCGTGATACTAATTTACCAAGCCAACTTACCAGACCAACTTACCAAGCCGAATAATTAGTTGCGAAATATTCCTAAAAAATATTCCCCTCATTTAATTCGTTCGCCATATAGAACTCAATCGATTTTAAACGACCCGAGTAACGCATAATACTTCAAATCGAACTATAGCCTTCCTACTGCATTCACACTCATAAACTTGACCTAAAACAGACACTCAAACACTACTGAATTAATATGTATTTCAGAAAAGCAGAAGGGACTGTATAAGAAATAAAACACTCATTACTATATAATAAATTATATTTATTTACTTACTCTATACATTCTATCTTTCAAATTATTTTGAAGACTCCATTTTTACATTTCTCAGGTGTTTGCAGATCATTTATAGTAGCCAACAGTGTCATCTGATACAACCCCGATTCTTCTGCTCATCTATGATTTAAAATACCTCAACAATGCGTGAGATATTCCCTTGATTTTGCAGGTCAATCAAATATCTGAGTCTATCAACAAGTTAATTCGGGTCTTCGGGAAATATGTAACGAGCGTTCTTGGCGCCTTCTACCTTCTTCACACCACTTGTCGAAGGAAACTCGTGGGAGAAATGTGTGGAAACGTCGAGAAAATCATTATCATTCTCATCAGATACTTCATAAATACTGTCTTCACAGTCATTATCATTAATGCTGTCTTCATGAGCGTCTTCACATCCTGTTTCATCATCAATACCACGTTTACTTTTCTTTGTAGGGGTCGCACAGTCATCATCAGTATTTAAAGCTGACAACTGTTTATTATGAAGTTCGTCGATTTCACGCGAACGTCTTGTAGGTGTACATTTCACACATACTGACTCTAGCAAACCCCTTAGGTATCTAATTGTTAGTAGCTTTAACTGTACCGACGTAATAGTCTGTGGAATCAGTACCCATCGATGCAGCGGGGAGTATTGACGAGATCACTTGCTGGCTCTCAAAAGACGAATCCTAGCAATTCTTGAAGTGGTTCTTCAATATATCACCTTGCATAAACTGCATGTGCCATTGTCGCAATGGTTCATCGCGTTAAAAGGACTCGAGCATGGTATCTTTTGCTGAAGATATTTCCACAGTAACAACACTGTTTTACGTGTAATTTTCCAGCAGTGGAGAAGGTACATCCATAGAACAAACTCTGCAGTAGACTTCGCACAGTCATTAGCTTGCATCATCTCCATGAAAAAAAAACCCAAGTCCTTTTCACAGTTACAACATGTGTATCTACTTGGCCTAACTATTGCTTTATGTATATATATAATTTCTAACACATTTCATTAGTGAGATTTAAGCATTTTATGCCCCCATTAAACCNCCTAACTATTGCTTTATGTATATATATAATTTCTAACACATTTCATTAGTGAGATTTAAGCATTTTATGCCCCCATTAAACCAGACATTTTATATTTCGTATACAGGTGACTAAGCTGTTTGATCTTTACCTGGTGACCTTCTAATTTGAACACAAAAAAAAATTCAAATAATTAGAAGAAATTGATAAAAATATTATTAAAATTTTTTGTAAATTACTTTTTAAAAATTATTTTTTAAAACTAACATTTTCAGAGGTCTCCCACAGCACCACATATAACAGACGACTGACTCCCTCCTATCAATAACATTGTATTGACATTACCCTCCCCTACCTACTCACTTTTGATCATTCTGTCAAATGCACTACACCCGCCATATTGGTTATTTTTAGTTTGTCATTTGTTTTAATTTTCAACACCTCGGTGATGATAGTGTGTTAATTATCGATTTAGTCGACAGAGGTACTGTCGATTTAACCACGACGTTGGTTGTCGGCCAATGACATTGGACTCGAAAAATAGAGAAAAACAACTGTCCATACAATTGTCAATTACTAGCTGGTCACACCAAGGAACCATACAGACTAACACTACTAATTAACGACTGACTGCACACAAGACCGACTACACCCAAGACTAACTCCACCCAAGTCTGGTTCCCGACGAGACAGACTTAACCCAAGACTAGCTCCTCACGAGACCTGATATCCCAACCGACAAGACCAACCTGCCATACCACCCACCTATACAAACAAACGATGATGGACAATCTCGAATAAAGTCTCCTAATAAGAGTCTCGTAGCTAACCTCTTCGCAGAAAATCTTCGCGCAACATTTCTTACAGAGCTGACCATACCAAAGGGCCATACTAACTTACCAAGCCAACTTATCAGACCAACTGACCAGGCCAACCAACTAGTTGCGAAACATTCCTCAAAAATATTACCCTCATTTCATTCGTTCGCCGTATAGAACTCAACCGATATTAAACAACCTGAGTAAGGCATAATACTTTAAATCGAACTATAGCTCTCCTACTGTATGCACTCACATAAATTCGATCTAAAACAGACTCTCAAGCACCACCGAATTAATAAGTCTTTCTGAGAAGCTGAAGGGACTGCATAAGAAATTAAACACATATTACTATATACATAAACATGCTCTGTCATGCCACGTTCACCATCTTTGATTTCGTTTTTTTTCTTAGTTAGCTTCCTTTCATTCTCTGCCATTGCTCCTTAATTTTGTCACCACGATTAAGTCACCTGTGCTCCACCCACCCTCTTACATTGTATTCACGCTCTGCCATTCCACCTCGATTCAGTGGCCCGCCGATTACTCGGTCCCTTCTAACCGCCATCTGGGGTTACATCACTTCCGCAATCTTTGATTATGCCTCATGGCCTTGACCTTTAACCATCAAAATCCATTTGGTTCCTCATTTGTATTTACTAGAAAAATAACTGTGTTGTATTAGAGCAACACCATCATGTATACATTTATGTAGGACCTCTCTTCGCCATTTACCGCACTGAAGCAGGTCTGGCCAGGCCCGACTCAACCTTCACCCTCCCCTCCCTCCAAAACTCAGGGTCAAAATTATACCATTTCAACAGAATGGTTTCATGTCTGCTGCATTCAATCTGCTTAAAATATATTATGATGTCAATCCATTCTTAGTTTATGTATAGTTAACTTCAACATTATAAATTTATTACCATATTGTTGATTGCGGACACCCAGTGATGGGCCTACACAAGAATTACTTAAGTACTAACTTTCAAATCATTGTATTTTGACACCTAATTTTATTTATTTTTTTATTGTGCGCAACTAGAAAACTGTCATGTAGTAACATATCTAAAAACCAAGGCTATCATATTCATTAAAACAAACATTTCGCAAATCACACATTGCCCGAACATCGACCAGACAATCACCGAGTTGCCACATGATTGCAGCTGACCAATCATGTGCAGGAACTGAGACATCATGTGCAGGAGTCTTGCAATCCTCACCAATCAGCACATCATGTACCACACGCACCACAGCACCACAATAAGCACTGTACGCACAGGAATCAGTACGCACATACCACAATCATCACTACATGCACCACAGTCAGCACCACACACATCACAATCAGCACCTCATGCACCACAGTCAGCACCACACACATGACAATCAGCACCACATGTACTACAATCAGCACCACACACCACAATCAGCACCTCATGCACCACAGTCAGAACTACACATATAACACTCAGCACCACACACACTACAATCAGCAACACATGTACCACAATCAGCACCACAATCAGCACCACACGCACTACAATCAGCACTACATGCACTTAATCATACTTGCACATTATTTCTTGGTATTTCTGTGTTACTTTCCATTGCACATGCTATATCACTGAATTCCTCTGTGCAAGTACCTTCAGACGCCGTTGAAATAAATGTGTTTCCAGGGGAAAAATCTAACGTGGTTTAATTATTTCTGTCCATACACGTGTTACGAATAGTCACTTTGCGGCAAATTACTTGCCCTGTACGTAATTTCATTTAGCGAAAATCGCATTTCGTGATCTGTAACCGTTCCGGAAGTTTTGGGGGTGTCCACGTTAGACGGACCATCTATATATCGTTTTAGGCGTTGTAATAAAATAAAGTTTTTGTTCAGAACTGCACTGCTGTCGGCGTTGCGCTGTCATGTATTGGGAGACCAATAAACGTCTGTACCCATATCGCTGGCCTCAGCTGTTCGCGAGCCGATGGCATGCTGTTATTGTTGCGAATGATATCCTGCACACATCAGGGAGTTCCCTCATTGGTAGCGACACGCGATTTCCGCGAAAATATTTCCATGCACGCTAGATTTCAATACCCTACGGACATATCAGCAGTTTTCTTTTACTTACTGGGGGCCGCGGTGGTGTAGTGATTAGACTACACGCCTCGCATCTAGGCGAACCTGGTTCAATTCCCTGATGGGGTCGCCCCCGGATTTTCGCATGTGGGCTTACTCAGGGGATCTCCCGTTTCCTACACCCTTGCATTTCGGCGCTGCTCCATACTCACCTCACTTCACCCTCATCGGCTCTCAAGACCTCGATGTTAAGAGCTGCCCAAATCTCCTCACTCCACTCCTTTCCACTCCACGTTTGCATACTGGACACTTGTCCTTGTGAGAAGACATTTTATTACTCTAGTAGACAATCAGAATTAACTTTCTCTGCTACTGTAAGCCTGTGAATCGCGGGCAGACAGCTAAGACGTATAACACCTTAATCATCCAATCACGAAAGTGGATATGATGTAGACGGTTATGAAAATAAACCGGTCGTGAAATGTTTTCGTGAATATCGGGCATCCCTACTAGTTGGATGCTGCTTAATTTGGTGTCCAGAGCAGACCATTTACTAGTTTCAGACTGTGCTATTCCTTTATTCTTAAGCCTTACTACTAACAGATTTTTGTTTGGAACTGTATGAATATCAGTGCAACAGGTTGTCATATGCCAAAACCAATAAAAGTGTGTTTTCTGTTTGATGTTATTGGCAGCGGCTGTTTACGATACTGAGAAGTACAGTCTCAACAAGGAATAATAATATTTGCCACCATGTGAGGTACTTCCCTTATTGGTAGAGACATGCAAAATTCGGTGTTATTATTTGGTAATATGCTAGATATCACCGTTGTATACCTGCATGAGTGAAGTTCGAGATTTCATCGACAACTGGCTTATTTACGATGTAATTTACCTATGTGACTGCTTTACTGTAGATTGGTCGCTCAACCTTTGGGGTTACTACAGGAGTTGTCAGCCAATGGAAGAAGTCACGCAGGCATACAGCGTTTTGCAGTTTAGCCCGTGGTTCCAACATAAGGCGGATTGTGCGGGTACCTACTTTTTGGATGCTGTTTTATTGTGTGTACTAGGAACATCTTTAAATCCACTTGGTGTGCAACCTCCCAGATGCAGGAGACAGTGGTTCAGAGGGTCGCAGGGCCACTGTGAACGGCAGTGAAAGAAGGAGAACCACCTGAGGATGCACGCCAGCAGCGAGGAACTCGAAGTGAAGGGAGTGGCTGTAAGGAGAAGAGGTGTGCCGAGAACTCATTAAGGCGACGACCCTGGAGGAGAAGACGAGACGCGGCGAGGAAGGAAGTGCGGCTAATGAGAATGGCTCGTGCCTGTAGTCGGGGCTCGTGCCGTCGAGGACACGCTTCGAAACAAATGGCTAGCAGAGCGCGGGATGTGGCGCTGCCTCATCTAACGAGGTTCC
>NQII01000195.1:1028977-1088589 GCA_002778355.1 Clitarchus hookeri | reverse complement strand
TGTAACTGTTTTGGCGTGTGTGCGCGGCAACACCCCCACGACCTCGCCGAGGGCACACGACGATGCCTCACGTCGGGGTCTCCTGCCAGGACTCCACAAGTCTCCCTGTGGAGAAATGCAGCTGTATGACGATGGACGAGACCGAGAATGCAGCATTACTACACTCCGGGGGGACAATTCAGTACTGTCAAGGAAAGGAAGGAGATGCTTTGGCTGACACCCATCTCCGTTAGAGGTTCCACACCCATCAGGCCAGATTTAGGAGTCGCACTGGCATTGGTTGAAAATTCGCTAATATGGTTGCTAGTTTTTTTCTTCTAAACAGGAGAATACGTTCATCTGGGTGGTAATAAATTTGAGAAAGACCAAGAACACAATAAAGACATATATACATAAGAAATAGATTTACAAAACAAAATTAAAAATACTCACGTTTACGCACATGAGGTTTAATATCAATGCAACATTAAGAAAGTATCACGCAGCAGGAGATATTACTCAGGTCAGTAGGCCTACCGCAATTTGCGAAATTATGAAGATTTGGACACATCAGTTCAGGCTCCCCGTTGGAAACGGCACCACAGGCCCATTTTGCAACTATGACCTCTTCCACGGTGTCACATGAGAGGGGGACTGCAGTGGCTAGAGCCCATTCTTCACTCGGCCTCTTCCCTCCAACACGATGAGACAAGTTCGATTCCCGGCAGGGTCGCTCCCAGATTTTTGCCATTTCATTACTCAAAAACATTCCTTCCTCAATTCATTTGTTTGTCAAACAAAACTCAGCCGACTTAAAAAACCCGATAAAGACATAATACTTCAGATTGAACCATATTCCCCGTAACACACTTTCTAGTTCAATTTGTATTTAAAACATACCTTTGCACTCGATTTTATACACCACTGAAATAATATTTTTTTTCAGAAAAACAGTAGGGTAAGTTTTAATAAATCAAAAGTCCACAACTAAGAACACATAAATGTATTCTCCTTCTTTTTACATGCATTCAATCTTTGCATTTCTCTGATGTTTGCAAATGAAGGATAGTACACAATGGTTTCATTTGATGTGACCCCTTTCCTTAAGTTCACCGATGATTAAAGATATCGCCTTACTGTGCAAGCCAATCAAATGTCTGAGTCAATAACAAGTTCATTGGGGTCTTCAGAAAATATGTAGTGATTGTCGTCTTCTGCATTATTCATGGCACTTTTTTCAGCAAAGCCGGTGAGGGGATGTGCGAGGACGTCGAAAAAATCACTACTGTTTTCGCCGTCAACACTGTCTTCATTATCGTATACATGGCCCTTCTCTTTTTCACAACTCTTCGAGCCGGAACGAAATCTCATATACGCTAAAGAAACTTAGGAAAATCACTCAGATAAGACTCACTATAACCAGTTTTATTTACGAATATTCTCACAACACACAGCGAGCAGCGTCGCTTCGATTGTGATTAGCAGGGGCATTGACAGGAAGCATATCATGCAAAAATAGCCTCCCATAAACCCTGATATATATCAACTTGGGAAATAATCATTGAAATACTACTGTCGTCGATACCAAGCACGATGGTAAAACATCACTTTCAATATTTACGAAAAAAAAATTAATTAATATGAAAACCTTATTGTCGGGTATAACAGAGACCACGATCAGATCATGAATATATGATTGTAAATATGCATCAAATCGGGTTTGAACCATAGCGATTACGTTCAGGCGCATTCTCATGTTTGTTAATAATGCCTTGCGATCTAGGGTGAAAACGAGCCCATGCTTACACAAGCAAATGTTCTCAACATCACGCCTCAGTCCTTCTCCAGAGATAGAGTAATTCTTTATTCCATTATAATGACGGCAGCAATAAATGCAAGCCCTATTCCCGATGCATAAATATTTGCAAACTGTTCTGTGAACACTGCGATAATCATCATCCCAGAGAACAACGAAAGGTGGTGATAGAGATCCTTTCCATAATGATTATTTGGCACCGACACATAACCAGACACACTCAATACTTCACTCCATCCTCTCGACAGCAGTTGCACAGCTACCAGAGCGCACGCCTCCCGTCAAGATGAGCTAGGTTCGATTATCGGCGGGGGTCGCACCTGGATTTTCGCGCATGTGGGAAATGTGATTGATGCCATTGCCAACATTATCACCCGTGAAGGACTTGGCAATGTCCAGCAGATTTTCTCGGGACACTTGAACTTCTTCGCCGACCTAAACGTCCTCGCCCATTTCAGCTGCTAAGCTCTCTCTCAACTCAAAACACACGGTGTCCCCTGAAAAAAATGTACTGGTGTGGGTGGGCCACCCACCGCGATATTTTCGTGCTTTAAAAAAAAAATTGTTTAATACCAATGATAATCAATGCAGATCACATACACAGAGTAACCTACGTGTGAAAAGATTTTAATTTTCTCGAGTCAGCTGTTGGAAACGCAGTTCAACCCATCAGTTTTCCATGTGGGGGGGGGGGTACCGCGGATCTCTTAATGGAGCCAGCGCACACGAATGTATGAAAATAAAGAAATTTGTTTGCCGAAGGTAGTTGTTTTTTTAAAATAATTTTGTACTTTTGGTGGGTGTACCTTTACACTGGCGTCTCCTCGCGGTATATCATTTTTTTCCCTGCAAAACTTACTATATATGTGCATTATTTATGCGTATAAATAGTTTTATATGCTGAGAATGGGTGACAGAAAAATCACCGCACGTTAAGTAACCAAATGGGTATTTTTTTTTCCCGCTGCCTAAATTTCCTAATGTACTGATTTTAAACTTGCGTTGAAATATTTTTAATGATGAGCGTCTATGTCTGTGTTAAGGAGAATGCATGGGATCCTTCACTATGCGTATCGCATACCGTAAGGGGTAGTGAAGTGGTTTTAACTCTGTTTTTGGGTTTTCCGAGCCATGATTACTTTATATAAAGCAGCATAACGCATCAGTACACGACACATGCCAATTTTTAAAATATTTTTGAAAATAATTTTTAAAGTTTTTAAATATTTTTAACATCATTTTTAAATAAGTGTTTTAGATTTTTCGGATTTTGTTGTATTTTTAGGGATTTTTTTTTATTTTTGGGGTCAAATGTCACCGGGGCCAAGGTCACTTGGATCCAAGATGGCCACCGGCCAACTGGAATGACAGAGCACGATCTGATCCGACGCTCCGTTACCAGGTTACGATGTTCAAGTTATGTATTGTGCAATGCTACAACTTTACCCACGATATGTTAGTAACTTATGTTGCTCTATTTCAAAGTTACTGTATCGTCGCCAATATTTCAAAATAAGGTTGTAGTACAAATTTGATAAAGAAGTATATGTAAAAAAATATGTAAGGAGAAAAATAAATGGACGGTAATAATTGTTCGTGTAGTTGCCGAGGTATAATGCAAGCCTATAACAATAATATTCTTACTGTAGTTATTTCAAAAATGGCGGGAGATTAAAGTTATTATGTAGTGCATTTCTAACACGCACAAGGTACGTCGCCACACCAAGCTTGTTTCAAATCAGTTTATCAGCACGAGGATGTGTCGCATAACACCCAAACAATAACACCGCCACTTTGAAAAGAACACATTACTTTATAAAATGTAGAGTGACCTTCCATAGCACTGTTACCATTTGCATGCCGTAGGAGCAGTTTTGGAAGTTACTGAGATATTATGTTTATGTTTACATTTCATGTGATACATATTTCATCAGAAGCTACCAATTCGCGTATTTAACGCGATCAATAAGAACAGCCATAAAACCAATCTGGGTTTTAGTCGGTTTTGATTGTTCCACATATATCTTAAGAATCATAATTGTAACAAGAAAACCCTTTCAGAAAACGAGTAAATGCTCCAATTAAAATTTACTTAATTCATGCAGTTTTTAACAGTCGGTACTTTTAGTATAATTATTAGAGGTTTTCGTTTTGGTAGTTTTTGAAATATGATATTCAAAAACTTTATAGACCTGGTGTCATACAAAACGGCGATCCTAATCTACAAATAACTGATTTTAGTGATTACTCAGGTATTGTCAGCATACGAATTTTGGTGGACATGTTTGATTGCCCGGCGGATATCACATACTAAACTAAGATATGTGTGTGCTCGTATTTTTGAAGATATGTACCTACGTGCAAATGTATGGTTACATTCGCCTACCGCAGCAATATTCCTGTGCCAAATTTGCCGGAAATAGGTTTAGTAGTTTCGGAGATACGATATACGTCTTTATTGCTTCAGGTGTCTCTATCGCGTAGAGGCGAACACAGGAGTATAGTACCTTACATGGCTACAACAGGTGTTGTGAGTCTTCCAAAGTTTGTTTGAAACTGATCAAATACTTTAGTAGATACTGAATTCTACCTAAAATGTTGATATAAACTCATGTTTTAATAAAGTCTTTGATATACTGAAATCGTAAACATTTTGGTAGGTTACTAAATCGCAAATAAAATACCCCTTTTGACGGGGATTGGTTGAGTTTTTCCGAGATATGACATACCAGCTTTTTTTGGGGGCATCATTAGAGACTCGTAAATGCCGCATATTCATTAGACGACAAGTTAGACTCCACAATCCTTTGTGCACTCGAGTCTCAGTTACTAGTTCATTGGTTGTCGCTCAGACCAGGTAACACGGGATTCTGTTGTTATTTTCCTAGCAAGTTCGTTATTGGGTGAAAGGTCGTTCGGGGCGTGTCTAACAAATTATTGTCCAATAGAAGCACAAATAAATATGTACACGTGAATGCAGTTTAGCTTGTCCTCAGATGAATCCGCGAAATTTCCGGGTTTCTAGTCATCATCTTCGAATGTACAAGGTAAACGAGAACACAAAAGTCTTAATTTTTCTCGACAGTGTGGACTGTCAATATATAAATTTCGGTTCAACTCGGTTGAATGATTCAGGAGATATGACGTAGGACCCAAAAATTTAAAACGCTCTCATTTCAGAAAGTCCATCCGGCATAATCGAAGAGTGTAAAATGAAAGTGTCGTACTGTAGGTATAAAGAGACTAATGAAAAAAACCTGTGCAAGAACTCAAAACTTGTATGAAGGGCAGACATGAAATCACACGCAGACACGCGTAAACAGACACACAAAGACAGAAAGATGATCTTATAGTACTGTATCTTATCGGAGTGTACTGAATGATAACAGATTCTGAGAGTTGCTATCCTTCAGGAAGGAGTATTATTAGAAAAAAGGTAATAATTCAGATAATTCATCATATTGGTATTGTAAATTTTTTACGACTAAATGCAAATATAAGAACTGTGTAAGATGTCCTTTGTCGTCGGTGTGTAAAAGTATTTAAATATATTAATGGAAAGACAAACATAATAATGTAATTAGTATTGTCTGCAAATGTTTATGTTTATCTATAACGATATATTTGGAATAATGCAGTTGACAGTGCTTGTAATATAAGTGAATGATTCACACGTAGTGAGGATTAGGATAAGTGATTGCAATAACAGGTTGATAAACACCGCACGTTACATTGATACGAACGCAATTCACGCGAACTGTGGATTGACATATCAACTCTGATGTTTAGAGGCATTTGCACTTCCAGAGTTTTATAAACACAGGAGATGTGCTTTTTTGAAAGGTCGCTTCGTGACGATTGATAGTGGTATCATATTCCCATAACATTCTTATTACTGTCATTTAGGAGGTAAAATATTTTTTAAGAGGGGTTGCACATATATACATACAGACAAACATTCCTCCGAACTTATATAGGGTTTTCCGGGAAAATGAGCAATTTTCAAAGCCGTGCTTAAAAGTTCCTTTAAGTTTATTTATACCCTTTTGCCAATTGTTAATATCATAATTGTCTTGTAACTAATAAACACAGTGTATACATTTTAAAACCCTCAAAAGTTAACGCCTGAGGATATAATAAAATATATTTTTGGTTACTATGCATGCTGAGAGGGCCTTAAAAAGTCCTCACTTTATCGTGAACAGCCTACAACACAATTTTCACTAAGGAAGTAGACTATCTTATAATTATTTTTAAAACCTAGTGCGGTCTAGACTTCATGAAATTTAATGATAGCTGCATATGTGAGTGATTCATACGGATATCTGTTTTGTGCGAAAGGATTCCTTGGCTCGTTGTACTAAAGCACTTGACCCTAAATTAATTTTTACGCTTAGATATTTTATTTGTAGTACATAGGGGCACGTGTTTTTCGCAAAACGATTTCACGACTAGTTGTAATGGAAAACACGTTAGTTCAGAAATAATTTCATGGTTGGATGATTTGAACTCTCACGCGTCTAAGGTATCTGCCAGCCAATCACGAAAGTTCAGTGCCAGAGTAACACAATTATGATAGGCCCAGTCAAACAGAGAATGTTTCCTTACACAGACAAACGGCCAATGGGCAGTTTTATAACTTACTAAGGGAGAACAACAAATCGCATCATATAGTTCAAAGCATGTTACTTTCTAATTCCCTAAGTGACAAAGCCCATGAGCTGTGACGGAGCTTAAACGATGGTAATCTGCGACGTAGCTGCACGGTTATAACGGTTTTATGTGCTAAAAAGAGGAAGAAAAAAAAATGTTATCCTGTTGCAGAAAAACTTATTTAGTGAAATAAAGTTACTCTAGAATTCTAGGCAAAAGAACTGCGAATCTCTGTGTTACTGCTGTTCAGTGTATTGCGGTCGCCTGCCATGTTTTTTTGTGACGTACAGACAACATTAACACAGTAATGACAAATCTGACGATGTACATCTATAGAGTACTTAAGCATACAGAGGTGCAACAGCTTATTCCGCCAACTACAGCTGCACAAGCCAGCATACTGGAGCCACCAGCCAGCAACATGTCGGGATGCCGTTCGCCAATCAGCGCCTGGCAACCTACTTGCCAGCCGGCAGTTTNGAGCCACCAGCCAGCAACATGTCGGGATGCCGTTCGCCAATCAGCGCCTGGCAACCTACTTGCCAGCCGGCAGTTTAACCAATAGGGGCCCTTTCACAGAATGCGGGTACAAAGCCCGTTCCAGAGACTCGTGCGGCCAATCACAGTGCATANAACCAATAGGGGCCCTTTCACAGAATGCGGGTACAAAGCCCGTTCCAGAGACTCGTGCGGCCAATCACAGTGCATAGTTTTTCGAACGACTATCGCCAACAAACTCAAGCACAAAACACACAGTTGTTTGGTCGGGATATGTAAGAGTACGCTTTTCAAAAGCCACACTTGAAATAGCATTTCTTTTTTCTAGTTCAACATTTCTTCTAAAAGACTGAAGCATTTTTATCCTTTTCTGGTTTTATGAATCAGGATTATTAGAGTACCGGAATTCTCATAGGCCTGATGCAAAGGGAAAGTAGCTTTATACACACAATGCAATCAACCAGTAATGAAAGAAACATTTATTATGGGTGAACGATACGTTGAAACCTAACGAACTGCCAACTTTTCCCGTTATAAACTTCACCTGTGGTTATTCTGATTAGTCGCGACTGGAAAATTTCACGAATTCATTATAGGACATGTCAGATGCCAGAGACATATACATTTATGTTACGTTTGCTATTGGATCTTGGTTTATTACAAACGCCCAGATATACTCTGCACCAATAACAAAAAATATTTACACGGAGGTTAGACTTCAATAGCTTATGTGCACACTTGCAGTCATCATTTGACTATTGGCCGCTCGTCTTTGCGTGAACACAAGAGTGAGCCAATCAGAATTAATTTTCTCCGATGATAACCGTCCGTGATTCGCTGGCAGACAGATAAGATCCGCAACAATTCAAATGATCCAATCACTAAAGTGGTTCTGAACTAAAGTGTTTTGGAACAGAACTTGTCCTGATATCTTTTCGCGAAAAACAGGTGCTCCTAGGTATAGCCAACAGTTTTTCGCGACCCATGATTTTTACGGGAAGGGTTCCTCGCAGATTAGACTTGAATATTGCATGTGTTTACCTGCAGTTTTGCCTTGGTTATTGAGAGCGTGTCTTTGTGAGAAGATATTGCGGTATTTGAAATACGTTCCTTGCAAGACTGACCTCTGTGATTCGCGGAGGGAAAGGTGTAGCAGATGGGGACGTCCAACTGCGAAAGTCTTTTGAAATACAACGAGACCATATCATTTAGGGTTATAATACGGCGCTAAGATAGACTCCACAGTTCTCTACATACTTTAGCAGAAGTCACTTGTTCATTGTCTGCCGCCACAGACAGAACTCATTGCCCTGTTTGACCCGGCCACACGGAGTGAAGCTACCAGAGAGCTGAGTGTTTACTGTTGGTTCTGAGTCCTGCACGGCGTGTAGCATGAACAGAGGTCCAATGACTAGAGATCCGGAAATGTAGCGGATTCATTAGGCGGCAAGCTAGACTCCACAATCCTTTGTGCACTCGCGCCTCAGTTAGTTGTACATTGGCTGTTGCTCCAGTTTACACCAGACCAGGTGGCACGGGATTCTGTTCTTATTGTCCTCGCAGGTTCGTTACTGGGTGAAAGTCGCTCGGGGCGTGTCTAACAAACTATGGTCCAATGGAAACACAAACACATATGTACATGTGAATGCAGTTTAACTTGTCCTCAGATGAATCAGCGTAATTTCCTGGTCTCTCTCTACTCATGGCACGCTGAAACTAGCATATAGTTGTACGGCGTCTACCTTTGCAATGAATTAAAACTAATAATCTGGAAATATGCTTGACTTCACACACAATCCTTTGCTTATTCCATAATCATTTTATAGTTCATTAGCTTTGGTTCCAGTTTAACCCCAGGGCTTTTAACACGGCATACGGTCCTTACTGTACTTGTGAGTTCGTTATTGGTCGAATGTCGTCTAGGGCGTGTCTAAAAACTATGGTAAAATATAAACAGACACACGAATGTACATGCGGTTGTGTTTTGAGGTCTCCGCCTACCTAGCCTTTAGCTACAGGGTTTAAATGGAAAATCAACTTTGAAGAAATTCCTTTCAATTAATAAATTCCAATGACTACTGTTTCAATCGAAACTTTTCCTCCGTAACATTTCTTGAAAACTGTTATGTTAAATAATTTTTCTTCTAAAATTTAACATTGAAATTTAAATCTTACAATACAATATGACGCATGNAAACTGTTATGTTAAATAATTTTTCTTCTAAAATTTAACATTGAAATTTAAATCTTACAATACAATATGACGCATGGCAGTATTCTCTGAGAAAGTTGCGTTAAAAATGGTTTTCTTTGAAAAGGTTATCTTCAAAATTGTTGCATTGAGAAATCAATTTTTTGCACATTAATTCCCCAGTTAAACTCCGTGACTCCCGGTTTGGTAGGCAGAGAACTCACCCTTTCGGTCACGAATTGCTTTACTAGCTGTAGTTTTGCAATAGTGAAATATTTTGGTGTGTGCTGTACTTACGNACCCTTTCGGTCACGAATTGCTTTACTAGCTGTAGTTTTGCAATAGTGAAATATTTTGGTGTGTGCTGTACTTACGTCTGGCGTGCTTCTCACAACCAGTGAACAACATACAGTATGATCGGTGTTATCAGCACGAAGAATTTATAAATGAGAGGTGCAGGAACTTTGGAAAATTAGATTACCCACAAGGAAGACGCATAATGCAACGAGAACCGATTACTTGCTGTTTACAGTACAGGCCAAAAATATCCCTCATTTGCAATATGTCCACAACTATGGACACGGGAACTGAACGGGTTAACTTCCCTCAAACGAATTCGCGTCATATGCGGGTTTATAATTATAACGCGAAATAATGGGGACTCCAGGAACACAAATTTCTGTTCGCAAAAATCGGATGACCCTACTGGTAAAGTAAAAAAAAGTTAGTTCGTAGCAACGCCCTGTTGGCGTGTACATATTTAGGTTTGAAGTTGCGTAACAGTTTCACCATAGAGTACTTAATAATAAAGAGGCGAAATAGCCCCTCACACCGCGAACTTCAGATGCTCCACACGGCAGGAAAATGGCGCCACTAGCCAGCAAGATGTCGGGACGCCTAGTCACCTACTCCCCAGCCGGCAGCCTATCCAGTAGCGTGTCCTCAGCAGTACGCAGTAGCCAATCAGACGCAAGGCCCGTCCCGCAGGCCTCGATCAGCCAATCAGATGACGGGCACGCCCACATAAAAGAAACTGCCACTCCACCTCGTCTCTGCGTGTTTACGTATTCCATGGCTTCACNTGGCTTCCTCCAGGGGGCTGCGGTCCACGGCCGTAGGCCCCCTGGTAGGCGCGGGGAGGCGAGGGGCCTACCAGCTGTCCTCCAAAGGCCGGCGCCAGACCATGTCAGCCGTGAGCGAGGCTCTGTGACTGGAAATATCAGCCAGTGTGAAATATGTGCGGGTTGGAAGCACCCCCCTCCCCTCCCTGGCCCCTCTCGGAGCGTGTTCACCCAGGGTTGAATGGCGCAACACCCCCGCGGGAGGGAGGGAGCTCGGGGGGCGGGGGGACTGAGCTAGCAGAACGTCCGTCAGGGTTCACAGACAGCTGCATACGTTTCCGACTCGTCGCACCTTCAAAACGACGTTCACCGACATAGGCCCTGCCTTCAAGGTCGTCGAGTTCAGTCGAGAGATTTGGGCAGCAATGTCTTGAGAGCCAATGAAGGCGAAGCAAGGTGAGTACGGAGCAGCGTCGGAATGCAAGGGCGAGGGAAACGGGAGATCCCCCAGAAAACCCTCCGGCCAGTGGCGTCGTCCGGCACGATTCCCACTTTGCAAAAATCCGGGAGTGACTCGGCTTGGGATTGAACCTGGTTCTCGTTGGTAGGAGGTGAGCAGTCTAACTGCTGAGCCACCGCGGCCCTACGAGGTCGTCCACAGCTTGCTTACACATGCGGTGGAAGGGAAATTGAGTGAAGTGCCCATGCGAGGTGAACACTACCCACTCTCCGAGATCCAACATTGTATTGCTTTCCCGCCAATAGCACTATCAAAAGCAAAGTGGACAGCATTTAAGTTTACAACACTCTATTATGAAAGCAAGACCTTTGAATTATTTGTACTCTTCCTCTTACCAAGTTGGGTAGGAAGGTAGTTAGGCTTAGATCACAAACACATGTGTATTTCTGTTATTTCTGCAATTGAATTACAGTTTATTAGACACGCTTATTGTTACTAAACTGACAAAGAACTTGTTCCGTTCTTACAGCCAATAAACTCTAGTCTCAGTACTTGGTGAACAGCGATACGAACCAGTAATAACGTGGAGTAGTAGCATTGTTTAGGAATCAGTTACCCACAAGGAAGACCATTGGGCACTGAACCTCGCAGAGTACAGTTCCGGACAAATATAAGGTTCCTGTGCAATTCGCTGACGATTGTCTGCAGTAGGCATGAAAGGGTAAAGCTCGTAAATGAATTCGACACCGAAGGGTTGAAACAATTCTAAGCAAGTGACGATCGGAATGCCCAATCGCTCCAACCAAGCCAAAAAGGAAAAATAAATCCGAACTTGCAGTAGTAAAAAATGAGCACAGGGTCGTATAAATATAACACGGTGATTTTTGGCGTGCTGACGTAAAATAATATGAATTATACAAGTTTCCAATTATAAATAATGTTCTAGGGTTGACTGATGTGGAAAAACAACAATTTTCCATTACGCCAATTATAGTCTATTCATGGTTACTTCCAGCTTTTCTGAAGCTCTGCTAAAGTTCCACTTTCAGACTATTCCTCCGCCTCGTGCAAACAAAGATTAACTAAGACTATACAATTACTCCCAAAAACAACGCACCATAATCTTACGCACTCAGTTTGATAATATTTTGCGTGNGATTAACTAAGACTATACAATTACTCCCAAAAACAACGCACCATAATCTTACGCACTCAGTTTGATAATATTTTGCGTGGGAACTGTTTCATGCAAGGCATTACCAACACACTTATTCTCTCTCTATTTTCATTCATATTTATTACAATGAAATTATATAATTTATAGTTAAACTATAAGGAAAAGTTCTACTTAATTGAAAATAAGATACTTTTATGTTAAAAGAGAAGATTTAAACGCTTGCTATACATGATATTGTTTGGAAACGACTAAACAGGTCATAGAAGGAGTGATTTTTCAAAGGTTTAATTTAAAAAAAAAATGAAACTACAGTGAATAGACTNTAACTAAGACTATACAATTACTCCCAAAAACAACGCACCATAATCTTACGCACTCAGTTTGATAATATTTTGCGTGAGAACTGTTTCATGCAAGGCATTACCAACACACTTATTCTCTCTCTATTTTCATTCATATTTATTACAATGAAATTATATAATTTATAGTTAAACTATAAGGAAAAGTTCTACTTAATTGAAAATAAGATACTTTTATGTTAAAAGAGAAGAGTTAAACGCTTGCTATACATGATATTGTTTGGAAACAACTAAACAGGTCATAGAAGGAGTGATTTTTCAAAGGTTTAATTTAAAAAAAAAATGAAACTACAGTGAATAGACTNGACTAAACAGGTCATAGAAGGAGTGATTTTTCAAAGGTTTAATTTAAAAAAAAAATGAAACTACAGTGAATAGACTATGCAGACAATGTTAACACTCAATTAAATGTAATGCATTTTTATTACTACTTTTATTGAGCATTATCTTAATTGTATTGAAAGCAAACTTTACCAAAAATGATTTCCTGAAACTGGTATATGCTCATTAAACTATTATAGTCCGTATTTTGAGGAGGAGTTCTGCTTAGCATACTTCAGTGCAACACGACTTGTATTATTTTCAATGACGTAACGTGTTTATAATTACTTCATTACTTAATGATTTCAACCTTCAAATTAGTAAGCGCGTCTTTGTTTTCCCCGCCGAGGTTGAAATTAATGACACTGTACTCCGCGAAGGGCAGAATTAACGAGTGCCTGGGTGGCACGCAACGATTCCCACTAGAGTGTAGAGCGGGCCAGCATATGCACTTGCTCGCAGCTTGTGTGATACGTAGAATGCCGCGAGATTAGCGTTATAACTAGGGCCAGTGGTATTTCGCGACAAGATACAGTTCAAAGCACTGTAGTGTCGTCCACCGTTCTTGATTGGCAGAATCATGTTTTGGCCCTTCGTCAACTGTTTGCTCGCGAATCACGGAAACTCGATGCCAGAGTCACGCAATCCTGAGTGACTCAGTCAAACGCCGAAGTGACATCAGCAGTCAGTAGAGGTATAACAACAACTGGGGCCTATACATTCTATTAAGGTGTACTGTGTGCTCCGAGCTTTTCGCGAAAAATCACTGGCCCTGGTTATAACTAGGGCCAGTGAAAAAATTCCATTAGTTGTACTGGAAAACACGTTAGTTCTGAAACAATTTCGCGGTAGGATGATTCGAACTCTCACCCGTCTGAGGGAGGTAGGTGTCTGCCAGCCAATCACGGAAGTTGAGTGCTGGAGTAGATTAATTCTGATAGGCCCAGTCAAATAGGGAATGTATCCTCACACAGACTCCCGGCCAGTGGCCAAAGGATACCTGCTTGTTTGCGCGTAGAATGTTTTATGTCTATCCTGTGCACAAATATATTATCGCGAAAAACAGGTGGCCGTAACAACAATTAGTAGGGGCAGAGATATTCGCGAAAAGATTTCGAGACAAGAATGTCAGGTTTCGTGACATCCCAGCAGGTCGAAGAAAGTAACCGATTTAAATGTTCTGGCCCGTGTTAACCGTATGCGTACGGATCACGAAGGTTCAGTGTCGGAGTTACTTAGTCCTAAGTGGCTTGGTCAGAGACGGATACGGCACCAGCAGCCAATGGAGGTGTAACAACAGCTGAGGTGTGTATGTAGTGTTGAAGTCTACTGTGTGCTCCTATCTTTACGCGAAAAGTCGCTGGCCCTAACAATTACTGTTGANGTGTATGTAGTGTTGAAGTCTACTGTGTGCTCCTATCTTTACGCGAAAAGTCGCTGGCCCTAACAATTACTGTTGAAATGCTGTGAAGTTCTTTGAAGACACTGGCAAGGATTAACAAAACAACGAAACTATGTACACGCAAAATTTTTTTTTAGTGCAAAATAAATTTCCCTCTGTGGTATAGCCAGAGTTACGCTCTGGCATAGTGCTATAAGAGTTAACACATTCATCACGATGTCCGCATGACATACGGGCAAATATGTATTAATGTTGGCTCACTTTTAAAATCTCATATATCTGCAGGCTCAATGTTATTATTTAGTTTGGTAAACCAGGAGAACTACATTAAATATTTGTCCAACGAGAAATCTTCGTACAGCACAATGAAAACGCTCGTAGATAAAATACGTCACTGAGTATGATGAGCTTACAAACACTAGCTACAAGTGCGGCTAGTGCCATAGGGTCACGTGAAGACGGACCAAAAATAGACGTTTGTGGGTACAGCTGGTGAATTCTGATTGGGCGAGAAAAATGAACACGGGATGTGATCAAGGCGCAACAACCAACACAATGCTCACTTCCTCACAGACGCGTGTAGGCGTTTCACATCTATCCTGTTGGAAGCGTAAATTACAGTTAAGGCTGTTCACTATTAATGGTGCACTTTTGAAATCAGCCTTTGAAAAATATCACTGCCCCTACCTGCATATATTTGAACGGGCGCGCTGATTGGAATACGCTCAGTAAAGTTGTTAATGACGGAGGGACATGACAAATGCTAGGTAAACATTGGCGAATACTGAAAGGATGTCTTATGCTTTCAATGTTTTTTGAATGCAAAACATGTAAGATTTAGCAAATAGGTAAAGTATTTACTTTTCTTTTAATTTCACAGTTTAATTGACCGACGCATTAATGNAATGTAAGATTTAGCAAATAGGTAAAGTATTTACTTTTCTTTTAATTTCACAGTTTAATTGACCGACGCATTAATGAAGTGATCACGCCCTTAATAATGTTAGTTTTACATATGGCGGAAGAATAAACAATTTCACACAAGCAGATCTTAAGAAGGGGGTTTTTAAGGTGCTCAGTTTATTGTGTTTAATGTGTTGAAAGTGTTAAAAATTAGCGGAACACTGAATATATATCCTCACAAGCTGTGCTTTTAACACTTTGAGTCCGCTACAGATTTACTGACAATTAAGACGAGCTAGAAGTGAGTCTCCTATATTCACGACTACACGACCATCAGTTCTGTGTCTCAGTATTCCTATTTACAACTCTCCTATTGATTCACACAACACCAGGCACGCTTACTATACTGGGGCCGCGGTGGCTGAGCGGTTAGGCTGCTCGCCCCCACCAAGACGAACTGGGTTCAATCCCCGGCAGGGTACTCCCGGATTTTCGCACATGGGTATCGTGTTGGACGATGCCGTTGATATGTGGGTTTTCTCGGGGATCCCCCGTTTCCCCCCTTTTCATTCCGGCATTGCTCCATACCTCAATCTTTCTCATCGGATCTCAAAACCTCGCTGTTCATATCCGCCCAAATCTCTTCACTCGGTTTCGATACTGTGCACTGTTCAAGCCTGGCCAACTCTCTGCCAGTACAACGTCGAGTTGGATGTTCCCAACTAAATGTTCTATCCCAAGCATAAAAATATACAAGCCATCCTGGTGATGTGAGTAATTTACCCTTACAGTGTTGCTCACGCAATATTACGCTGCAGATAACCTTGTGAAACCTTCTGGCGAAGTGATATTTCTTCGNCCCTTACAGTGTTGCTCACGCAATATTACGCTGCAGATAACCTTGTGAAACCTTCTGGCGAAGTGATATTTCTTCGCCCGTGTATTCAAAGCGTGCGGATGTCGTGATGTTACGACAAACTCCGTTCTACTCAGTTAAATCCAGACCCCGTGATATCACGTCGGCAGCGCTCAAAGTGTTGAGGTCAAAGGAATTCTCGGAGTTACGTTACTGGAGCTCGGGTGCTGGAGGTATGGCGAGGTGGGGAGTATAGTAGAGGGAGAAAGGACGTTGGTGGTCACGAAGTGTAGGCGCGGGAGAAGTGGGGCGNTGGCGAGGTGGGGAGTATAGTAGAGGGAGAAAGGACGTTGGTGGTCACGAAGTGTAGGCGCGGGAGAAGTGGGGCGGCACGCACTCTGCACATCTCATGCTCGCAACTGCCCGGGCAACGCAGACTCCTCCCTCTGCCTGATAACGTCTCCCGCGTGCCGAGAAGCGACTCCATTCTCGTGCGCGGCCGCTCCTTGACACACTTCTGCAGAGTCTCGCTGCGTCGTGGAGCACGCACGCACACACACTCCTCCCTCCAGCCCTCACTCATACACCAACACACTCTCCAAGTGAGAGAGTGTGACAAGATTCCGGCGGCTCTTAACGTCGAGATCTTGAGAGTCGAAGAGGGTGAAGTGAGGTGAGTATGGAGTAACTCCGGAATGAAAGGGCGGGGGAAACGGGAGATCCCCGAGAAATCCGCCGACCAGTGACATCGTCCACCACGATTCACGATTGCGGGAAGAAAAAAAAACGGAGTGAACCGGTCACTTTGGTGGGAGGTGAGTAGTCTAACCGCTCAGCCACCGTGGCCCCACACTCTCCAAGGATTGAGAGATTATTTAGTCTCTAGTTTTCCTTTTGATTGTACTGGCTGTTCGTGTTAAAGTAAGCGCTTTTGTAATAAATTATGAATATAAAATGCATGACCATTGTCACTTAAAACACTTTCAACACTGTTTTCGTGTACCCAGGGCCACCTGTTTATCGCGGAGAGATTTCGCGATTAGTTGTACTCTAAAACACGTTAGTTAAGAACCAATATCGCGATTGAAAATTTTTAACTTGTACGCGTCTTAGGTTTTTGCCAGTCAACCTCGGACGCCCAATATAGTGGTAACTTTTTTCTCGTTGGCCCAGTCGAGTATAAAATGTTTTCTCACACAGATAAGCAGCCAATAGCCAAAGGAAATTTGCAAACCTGCACAAAAGATATCGAAATCTAGTATGTTCATAAATCCTTTCGCAAAAAACAGATGGCCCTTCGTTTACAATACGTGCGAACATTTTATTTAACTCTTTTCACTCATTTACTGGCATTTAAAACCAGCTATAATTGTGTCACTATATCCACCATTACAGAAACGTAATTTCTATTGGTTTCTGCTTTCCCGTTTACCACCGGCTTATATGTAGGCAACACATTTGACACCCTCACTCTAATACACAAAGTTTACTACTGGCTGCCTGTCAGCCAATCAAGTGTCGAGTTGATAGTATTCCAATTAAATATCCTTTCATATGTAACTAATTATTAGAGACAAATAGAATTCGCTATTTCGATGACTTGCAGGGTAGACTCCACAGTCTTTNTTCATATGTAACTAATTATTAGAGACAAATAGAATTCGCTATTTCGATGACTTGCAGGGTAGACTCCACAGTCTTTCTACAATCATGCAGATCAAAAATTCCCATTGGTTGCTTACTGTCACAGCGGAAGGCGATGGTTGCGTCTGCCTTTTNTTACAATCATGCAGATCAAAAATTCCCATTGGTTGCTTACTGTCACACCGGAAGGCGATGGTTGCGGCTGCCTTTTGCTATGTGTTTATTTTTGGCTCATGGTACTTCAGAAGGTTTTATATAACGTACGGACCAATTACAATAATACCCTGAATATAAGAGTTTTTAGATTCTAGCTTCACCCAAATTGAAATTGCGAATTATTCAGTTCTCTATTAATTATAGAGTATATGTTGTTTAATTCTTAAAGAAAAACATTACTATTTTATTCGCGAATTTTGTTTTCAGCGGCAGAGAAATGTGCCTTTTTAGTGTAGGTCTAGAGGCACGCGTCGATAATATTCTACGAGTTAGATTGCATGGCTTTTGAAACCTCGTATATTCACGTTAACAGTTTTTTTTAAGTCTGGTAAGCAAGGAGCATAAATTTAAAAAATCTGCCCCTCAAAAAATATTACAGTTTTGCGAATCACCGCTCAATGATAAAACTACATAATGGTCTTGATAGACAGATAAACAGTATTTATTCTGTAAGTCATTGTTATAGGCGGACATAAATATGTTGGTGCCCTTCAACACAGTGGGCCATTGACAGCCCTTTATCGGCGCACCTAATGAACTCTCTGCGGACAAGTGTTTACAATTCATGGCGAAAGCATTAAGCAACAACCAACCAAATGTTCAGCTCTTTGCAGACAAATGTACATGTTTTGCATCTAGCTTGTAGTAAGCAGTACTTTCGCTACGTAATTACGCCAAGTGTTGAGAGTTTTAACTGTGTTACCCACAGGTAAAATCATTGGTCATTGATATTCGCAGTATGCAGTAGAGACAAAAATTACCTACACGTGCGTAATGTACACAATTTGTACACTGGGTTCGAATGGATAAAACTCAGTGTACATAGTGCATAACGCACGGGAAGGATATTTCCGGCCAGTACTTTCTATAGCGCGAGGCTCGCAGTTTCTACCACTTAGCTTTTTACTAATATTTTAGTGTCTGAAGTATTGTTATCTGCTAAATTTTCTTTGCACTAGCCTCTTACGTTTGAATGCACAGTTGTAAGTTTTATGGATATCCTATAATTGCTACAGACGCGATATTTACAGAGGCGACGAAAACTCGGAAAAGTCCGTAATCTAAGATTAAAGTTAAAGGTAATACAGAGATTTACTGTATTATACAGCGTGTTTCAGTAAGTATTTCACAATGTTTGGGCGTTTGCACTGGACTGCTACCCTAATGTAAGGGCCGTTTTCTCGAAAACTGGAAGGAATAACGTGTTATAACATGGTGATATTTCTTCTATATTAAGGTATGGTAATCTATAATGTTTTTTTTTCAAATCCACTATATGCTTAGGGGCACAATATTTCATATGATATGATAATTGCAACACCTATGTTTTTTTTCAACTGATGAGAGATGTTATATTCATTTAGAGTTTCAGAGGTTGCTTGTCTTATTTCAGTGACAAATTGTCTACGTTTGGTTTCTTTCATCTCTAGTAGTTTCTTATACAGGATGATTATAAAATCATGGGACAAACATTGAGTGGTGCTAGAGCTCACTAAAACAAACAATTATTATGTAGGAATATATGGTCAGAAGTGACGCGTTGAGGCACAAACACAATAACATAACACATTAACGGAAACATAAAATGTTCATTAGCAACATACTTAACGAGTGATTCCGTACAGAAAACGCATGCTTGGAGACCTCTACATATGGCGTGATTGGCTGACAATGGTGGCGTGCGTGAAATACCTGGCGTATTTTAATCTGTTCGCCAATCACCCCACCGATGCTACCAAGCTTGCATTACTGTCGGTGGTAGCAATTTTGAGCAATTATTATAAACATTGCTGTAAAAAGGCATTTTACCGGTGACGTTGTAAATAAACAATGTGTAGCATTTCATGTGCTATTTTTGTGTTTGTGCCTCAACGCGTCACTCCCGCCCATATATTCCTATACAATAATTGTTTGTTTTAGTGAGCTCTACCACCCCTCAATGTGTGTCCCATGATTTTAGAATCATCCTGTATATTCAATTAACAGTTTTTTACTTTCTCATTTTCGGAGCTGCAGTATATTAACAATCAATTTAGGTTTTAGGATTGGACATATATGTTTCTACGTAATTTTTTATAAGGAACCATACCCCAAACATTGTAACATACATAAGAAACACGCTGTGTATATGCAGAGCTCATATTTGTTTCTTGTCATTTCGGACTTCGTCTGTGGGAGTTAACTTTGTATTTCGGTAAAAATTGCCTTTAATATACCTGGACATTTTCAAGAGTTGCGTAGCTGCGGCGGGCAACTGGAAATATAACGGCGCCGGCCTATCGTCTCATCACAGATCGGAGCACGATCGAATTGAGAGCCAATACACCGTTAGTCATGACAACACCCCTACCCCCCTTCCCTCTTCCCACGGGGATTGTATTGGCGGAACGAGATCGGCTGGCACACAAACAACGGACGTCCTGTTGACGGTTATCTGCCTCATCATCGGGGATGACCTCAGGGAGTTGAACTGTGTAAGGTCAACACCCCTCGTCAACAGCAGACTCTCGATCTGTGACAGGTTCTTGAATCCTGGATACAGCTTTGGAAACTTGGTTCTGTGACCAGTTCATCGACCTTCAGGCTATGATTCGTGGCAGCGGAACTCATCAAGAGTCTTTGGAGTGGGGAGGGAAGTGGGCAGGGACAAATCCCTACATTCTGTGTTAATTTTTGATGTAGACCCAATATGGATACACGTTATAGTCACAGCATATTGGGTCCCGTATTTTACTTCACACTACGTACTTCGAATACTAATGACTAAAGTCAGTGCCTTTTCGCGTAAAAAATCGGAGCACACAGTAGACTTCAATACCATATACACACCTCAGCTGTTGTTATACCTCCATTGGCTGCTGGTGCCGTGTCCGTCTTCGACCAAGCCACTCAGGACTAAGTAACTCCGACACTGAACCTTCGTGTTCGTGCGCAAACGGTTAACACGGGCCAGAACATTTGTTAGCCAATCAAAGAAGCTGGACGACCCTGCAGTGCTTTTGAGTGTATCTTGTCTCGAAATCTATTCGCGAAATATCACTACCCCTATAAATCACGTATTACAGAAACAATTCCGTGGTTGGATGATTTCAACTCTCACGCGTTTGCGGTGTCTGCCAGCCAATAACGGAAGTTCAGTGCTGGAGTAACTTAATTCTGATAGGCCTAGTCAAATAGAGAATGTATTCTCACACAGAAACCCGGCCAATACCCAAAGGATACCTCTTGTGTTCACGTAGAATGTTGATGCCTATCCTGTCCAAAAATATTTTCGTTAAAAACAGGTGGAGCTAGTTACCATTCGCGAATGATTAAACACTGCGCATTGTTCGGCATTTAATCCGCAGTTAGCAATGTTTGTAAGTAAGATATTTATGTGGCTATTAAATAATAAAATACTTAACAAAGGAAGAACGTATTTTAAGCTTTACCTTCGTAATTACGTCAGTATAATCATAATTTGGAAATATTATAGCAACCATTTTAGAGCTATATAAATTTAAGTTATTGAATGATGTAAACAATAATAACGTTGACTCGTACTATAATTACGCTAATTCATTTCATTGCTTAGTTATCAGAACCGTTGGACAACGTGCTTAGAGCTAGACGACAATAACACAACAAAGATAAGTACGCAAAAACGAAATGGCATTGCTGGTTCTTTTGACACGAGCATACATTTTCTCTGATTGGCTGCGCGAGGCTGTGGGAATGGGCATTGCGTCTGATTGGCCGCTTCGTGTTGCGAAATATTCCCTATTGGCTGACCTGCCAGCTGACAAGGAACTAACAAGGCGCTGATTGGCGAACGGCGTTCCAACAAGTGGCCGGCAAGTGACGCCATTTTGCTGGCGTATGCCGCTGGATTTCATCTCTGTATTCTGAAGTACTCTATTGTAATGTCATGGACCTTTCTCAAACCAGATATTTACCCAAGGTGCGTATATCAGATCACCCAACGGTAGGGATAGGAACATTTTGCGAATTAATCTCAGGACAAGATAGACGTCCAACAAGTGTACACTGAAGTCACCTTTGCAACTGTATCACAGTTCATTAGACACGCTCTGGACGTCTCCGAGCCAATAGCAGACTTGCAAGGTAACAAGTAGCGAGTGTCATACTACCAGGTGTGTAGTAACACTGGCTACTCTCTGGAGCTGCAGCCAATGAACAAACATCTGAGGCTCGAGTGTACACTCGACTGTGGAGTCTAGTCTACACGTCACTGAACTCGCGAAATATTCCTGTCCCTAACCAATGGGAAGACACTGGCAGCATCTGGCACTGGACCTCCCTGCGTATCATGTGCACAATGCTGAACAAAGGGGCATACTGTACTGACTTGAACGTATTTTTACTTTAGTCTTACTGTCATATTGTGAATCACACACACAGACTTGTAACTGGCGCTTGTGGGCTGCGAGCCATTGTTTGATTCGCTGTGTGCCGGAGAGAAATACAGAACTTTTCCTCGCGGAAATCTGAGGGCAGCTTTAGCGCGACCCTCCAATCGGCACCCCCGCCAGGCCGTTTAAATAAATTGGTATAGTTTATTCGCGGTTTCTTCCCATTTTTTGAATCAAACCTTTGAAAAATCACACCATTTATAACGTGTTAAGTTATTTCCTTAATATGGTACGTATCACAAGCGTTTTATACCTCTGTCATCATAAAAGTAGGTATCTTATTTTTCGTTAAATTGAAGTTTTACTTATATTATATTTATAGATTATATTTCATTAATAATAAATTTCAATAAGAACAGTGAGAAAATATGAGTGTTGGTAGCGCTTAGTAAGAAGTAGTTATCATGCTAAACATTACAACTGGGTGCGCACGAATTCGGTGCGCTGTCCCTTTGGTGTAATTTTCTATACTTAGTTAAGCTTAGTTTGCACGAGGCGGAGGAATATCCTGGCAGTAGAACTGTAGCAGGGCTTCAGAAAAGTGTGAAGTAACCTTGAATGGATTGTAATGATAGCCCCGGGCTTGAAGGGTGCGCGGGGGTGAAACATGCGCCGACGGATCAGCGACCGTGAAAGCCCTTGCGATTTTCCGCCAGCGATCACGCACGGCCACACCCATTGGGCCGGCGCAGCTGCCGCTGCTGACATCTGTCGGCCGAAATGCGCAACTGGGGGCTTCCGGAACGCACCCTTCCTCCTCTGTCGCAGCAGTAATGACTTCATGAATAAGTGGCGATAGGCATCAACCCCACCACCCCCGGAATTGTTTTTCCAAGCTCCAGTTCACACCGCTTTCGAACCCCCTCACGCACTTCCTCGTAACGAATTTCACGCGGACGATAAATATTCAAATCGAGCGAAGCTGGTGACCATGTTCAAGGTCGCAGGTCCTGCACGGGTGCGTATCGCATGCGTGTTGAGTGGACGTGAAGCCCCTGCCACCCTGTCAACATTTTCCCCATCGAACTGCTCCATATATTTAGATTAAAGAAATTTTAATGGTCCTGACTTCGTCGAAACATCGTTATCACCGCCATATTTATCTGTAAAAGTTGGATGTCTCTAGTTCAGATCAATAATTTTTAATAACGGACGGGTTCTAAAATTTTTTTGAAGTTTGACGGAATTAATCAATCAGAATCGCGCATGACAGAAACAGCCGTTTACGAATTCACAAAACTTAAAAATGACAAACAATTTCTCGAGACGAAATAAGGTTATGCACATAATTTATGTTAAGTCAATTCATAGTTTCTTCTTCTGATGTTTTGAAACAAACCTTTGGAAAATCACCCTAGGAGTAACATGTGCACATGTTTTTTAAATAACTTGTAAAACACAAATATATAACACTGTGATTAACTTCAAAGTACTGTATTCTTGAATAAATGAATCCTTCATTTAGCATATTTTATAACTTGTAATTTTTATTTCGTATTCAATACGAATTAAAAACAGTGAGAGCAACGATGTGTTGGCAACGGCTAGTAAGAAATAGTTCACAGTTAAAATATTGATTTAACCTAGTGTTTTGGTATGCTGTTGCCTATTAAAATATTTAAGTTTTTAGTCAGTATTGATGGAAACACATTTCATCGTTACAGTTAAAAATATCAGCGCAAAGTACGGTGCGTAGGCCCTGGTGACACTGTGTTTTTTTTTTCGTCCGAGGAAGAAACTTGTAGAGGCGGAGCGGAGATTGTCGCTCTCTCTCTCTCTCTCTCTCTCTCACTCGGAAAGTTTCGCACCGCTAGTACTAGCAGAAAAATGATCCATGTTTTCAATTTAGCATATTCCCATCTAATTACAGAAATTACTGAAACAAGATTTTATTGTTTGAATACTTATTATAACATATTTAGATGTGATGGAGGGGCGGTTACAAATTCAAAGTTGGCAGAAGTGCGGTGACATGACATGGCGTGTTGCAGCGTGTTGCTTGTAGCCGAATAAAGAGTTAAATTTGCTTTCAGCAAAAAGTACTTAAAATTACCACAATAAGTTTGTGCACGTTGTGTTTTTTAAAATCTACCTAAACAAGTTACGATGCTGTGATAAATGTGTGTGTCCACGGCTCGAATGAATATACCGTAGTGTGTGTCGAGACAGCTGCGTGTGAGAGGTTATTGTCGCGTCTAGGTTAGGCCAAGCCAGTGCGTGCGATTGCAAGTTTTGGACGTGCGCAATTTATACATTTTAACCGTGAACTGTTTTTATGACGAAAATATTTATTTGAAAGTCACCACTATGTAACTTTGCCCTAGGTGTTTAAAACACAATTGTGTAACGTGCTTACGTTTCTGTGATTTAAATGTTTGCCACAATCCCAACAAAATAAGCCTACCCATAACATATTTAATACATAATTAAATTAAGTTAGTGAAAACTAATTACCTATACAAATAAATATGAGTGGAATAAAAGTTACGGTAGGCCTATTTGTGTGCATGTTCACCACTATCTTTTAAGTTTCTCGCCACTACAGCGACACGAGTTGCGTGCTTGAATTTTCTGTCCTTTCGTTGAACTGGTTGCTCCTTC
Source organism: Clitarchus hookeri (assembly GCA_002778355.1). Taxonomy (NCBI): domain Eukaryota; kingdom Metazoa; phylum Arthropoda; class Insecta; order Phasmatodea; family Phasmatidae; genus Clitarchus; species Clitarchus hookeri. Next base: position 1,064,040 of record NQII01000195.1, on the reverse strand, counting down.
GTTTTAATATTTATTCTAACTGAGGTCGTCCTTTTAACGAAGAATAACCCAAAAAATATAAATAACAAAAGGTTAAATACTACAGTTCTTTCCTCCACAGCTGTAACAGGGTTAAACACAGTCGCGGCAAAATATTGAAGTTTATTACGTGTATTGTGCTATTTCGTGTATAACAGATATGTTAAAAATGTAAAAAAAAAAAAGTAACCGTAAGAAATATTGTCAATATAGGCATTTTGAAATATGACAGAATTCTTTGAATAGCTGAAAACAGTAAACAAAGCATTTGGCATTTTAAAACGTAGAAGTCACATGGCAGTGTTTATGTTTACATGTAGTGGAAGGATAAGTAATCGGTAAACAAANCTCTCTCTCTCTCTCTCTCTCTCACTCGGAAAGTTTCGCACCGCTAGTACTAGCAGAAAAATGATCCATGTTTTCAATTTAGCATATTCCCATCTAATTACAGAAATTACTGAAACAAGATTTTATTGTTTGAATACTTATTATAACATATTTAGATGTGATGGNCCCATCTAATTACAGAAATTACTGAAACAAGATTTTATTGTTTGAATACTTATTATAACATATTTAGATGTGATGGTGGGGCGGTTACAAATTCAAAGTTGGCAGAAGTGCGGTGACATGACATGGCGTGTTGCAGCGTGTTGCTTGTAGCCGAATAAAGAGTTAAATTTGCTTTCAGCAAAAAGTACTTAAAATTACCACAATAAGTTTGTGCACGTTGTGCTTTTTAAAATCTACCTAAGCAAGTTACGATGCTGTGATAAATGTGTGTGTCCACGGCTCGAATGAATATACCGTAGTGCGTGTCGAGACAGCTGCGTGTGAGAGGTTATTGTCGCGTCTAGGTTAGGCCAAGCCAGTGCGTGCGATTGCAAGTTTTGGACGTGCGGAATTTATACATTTTAACCGTGAACTGTTTTTATGACGAAAATATTTATTTGAAAGTAACTTTGCCCTAGGTGTTTAAAACACAATTGTGTTACGTGCTTACGTTTCTGTGATTTAAATGTTTGCCACAATCCCAACAAAATAAGCCTAGCCATAAANACAATCCCAACAAAATAAGCCTAGCCATAAAATATTTAATACATAATTAAATTAAGTTAGTGAAAACTAATTACCTATACAAATAAATATGAGTGGAATAAAAGTTACGGTAGGCCTATTTGTGTGCATGTTCACCACTATCTTTTAAGTTTCTCGCCACTACAGCGACACGAGTTGCGTGCTTGAATTTTCTGTCCTTTCGTTGAACTGGTTGCTCCTTCGTTTTAATATTTATTCTAACTGAGGTCGTCCTTTTAACGAAGAATAACCCAAAAAATATAAATAACAAAAGGTTAAATACTACAGTTCTTTCCTCCACAGCTGTAACAGGGTTAAACACAGTCGCGGCAAAATATTGAAGTTTATTACGTGTATTGTGCTATTTCGTGTATAACAGATATGTTAAAAATGTAAAAAAAAAAAAAAGTAACCGTAAGAAATATTGTCAATATAGGCATTTTGAAATATGACAGAATTCTTTGAATAGCTGAAAACAGTAAACAAAGCATTTTGCATTTTAAAACGTAGAAGTCACATGGCAGTGTTTATGTTTACATGTAGTGGAAGGATAAGTAATCGGTAAACAANGGCATTTTAAAACGTAGAAGTCACATGGCAGTGTTTATGTTTACATGTAGTGGAAGGATAAGTAATCGGTAAACAAACGCTGAACTTTAGCAGGGATTCAGAAAACTATATTGTGCATTTCTTTTACTTCTACCTTTACGCTTATCTGAAACAAAAAAACAGCAAATATACGACCCTCGAATTAAAGTGCAGCTCTAGCCGCAACGCCACCGCGGCCCCTCGAGGAGAAATAAACGAGTACTGTCGGCCGATGTGAAAACGCGGTTTCGCCCTATATCCGGATAAACACGCTAGGTACGCCGCAGGGCGACGGTAGACGCGAGGGTGTAATTTGTCCGAGGGAGGCGGGCATAAGTGGACAATGCGACGTCTCAGCAAACATGTCATCAGCGTGGGCACTTAGTGACCGGACGGTCCTCTTCCGCACTCCCACGGGACCACTCGAAAACAGCGCTCTGCAACGACCACTCAACGGCGGGCATTTCTTCGCACGGGAACAAACCACAGCTCTCGGCGAGCCCGCTCTTCTCAGCGACACGTTCACGCACGCCTAATTACAAGTCGCCAGGCACGAGCGTCTCCCGCCGTCCTACTTCCACAAGGATGTTAGCAGAGACTGTATATGATACGTGAAGGTGGTTACACGCGGTTCACGGTAAATTGAGCACTTCTCGAATCATCCTTTGAAATATATCACAGTCCCTTCATGCATACCTCACATTATAACTAGGGTCTGGAGAATTTCGCGAATTAATTTTATGATAAGCTAAACTTCCAACACATGCACATTTCTGTTATGTTTGTAATTGGATCGCAGTTTGTTAGACACGCCCAGGTGAACTCTCAGCCAGTAACATACGTGCACGGATACATGCACCGAATCTGGTGCCACCTGGTCTGAGGTAAAACGGGATACACACTCCGGGGCAGCAGTAAAACGCGACATTTTCCTGTCCATAATTGTAACAGGCACACTGAGTGACAAGCTCACAGTGAAACTGGTAATGACGGAGGGAAAGCACATAGTTCCACGGCATAACGTTAAATTAAAAGTGTTATATACACATTTGTGAATATTGAAACTAGAACACAAAAGGCGATTCGGGGCCAAGGTTGTCGGGCCTTAAGCCGGAGCCGACCGCCATATTGTTTCTAGTCGTTTTTTTGTTTCCGGTAGGTATCTTGTTTCCTGTCACCATTTTGTTACCAGTATCCAGCTTGTTTTTGCCCACAATCTTGACCGCTGTCAAGATGGCGACTGAAAGACTATGTCAACAGGAAACAAGTTAGTAACTGGAAACAAGATGGCGACCAGAAACAAGGAGGTGACCAGAAATAATATGGCGGTCTGCTTTGGCTCCGGACCCGGGACCCTTGGCTCCAAGTCGTCAATTATATTCTACTACTGATATTTGGTTTTGTTTTTCTGGGTTTCTAATGCATCTAAGTGCTAAAATAACAAATTTGAAAAACATATACTTTCATAATAATTTCAGGGTTTCACTTGACCGACATATGAATAAAATGATTGGGCATATTTCAAAGTTAATTTTACCGGTGACGGAATAATACACAATCTGCAAACAAGAAGAGCTTAAAAGGGCCTCTGTGAACAACAATGGAGACACCTCAATGTACAAGATTTTATGCAGTTCGCACCGGACTGCGATTGCAGAAGCAAGTTGTTCGATATGGTTCTATGGTACCTTTGTGATGATCCTCGTCAATATTAGGCGATCCAAATCACTATTACTCTTCGCCGATGTTATCGTGTAACGAGTCACTTTGTCACCTTGTACACTGCTGCTCTCAATACACGTATCACTAGGGGAAGTGATATTTCACGGAAAGATTTCGAGACAAGATACAGCCCAAAGCACTGTAGGGTCGTCCAGCTTCTTTGATTGGCTAAAAAAATGTGCTGGCCCGTGTTAACAGTTTGCGCAGGAATCGCGAAGGTTCAGTGTCAGAGTTACTTAGTCCTGAGTGGCTTGGTCAAAGACGGACACGGCACCAGCAGCCAGTGGAGGTATAACAACAGCTGAGGTGTGTATATAGTATTGAAATCTACTTTGTGCTCCGATTTTTACGCGAAAAGTCACTGGCCCTACGTTTCACACAGGCAGTCTTCGATATACTTGCTCCGACTAACCGCGCTTCGACAGTCTGCCCTCGTTGAAGGTCAGAGAGATCTCCCATTTTGCCTAGTCTACGTCTTGGTCCTGTTTCATAAAACTACAAGTCACAAGATAATTCACTTGTAACTTGTAAAATAATGGCAGTTGTTTTATAAGGCTACAAGTCAATATTGTTAATAAGTAAAATGGTACAAGTTGTTGTGTTTCCCAAAATGACTTGTATAAACACGTTCGTATATACGAGTGAGAGCATTATTTATACGCGGGAGTTTTTTTATAACTAATATCACAATTTTTTTTAAATAATGGCACTTATAGTTAGAGACCTGAAAAATGCGTGAGTTCAATGACCTGCAGGCCAGACTTTATAGTCTTATGTAAAAATATGCCGACATCAATTGCACATTTGTTGTCTACTGTCGCAGTGGAAGACGACAATTGGACCCCGTTCTCCAGTAGGTGTCAATCAAACACCGTGTGCACCAATGGCTAAAGTTATATAAACGCACCTGTTTTGAATTCTACCTTGTCCCAAAATGAATACGCGAATTATTCAGGTGTCTACTTATATTTAAAGATATTATTATTATTCTTACTTATTCGTAAGGTGAACAGAACTAGAATTTTCAGATTATGAGAATGCAAAGAATGCGCAGAGAAAGAATTAATGTATTATAATGAATATATTGAACGAGTTCAGTAAGAATTGAAGAATTGCTAGTGAAAATATGACCCTTCTTAGGAGGCCCAACACATCATTATTGGCAAAACAACTGTCAGAAATGTAGTTGCAGAAATAAATATTGTTCGCAGTTTTACGTTCCTTTCTTATGTTGTCAGATAAAAATTCTTCTAACAAAACAAAACTACACCATCGAACGAACATGACCAAAACAAGCGCACGACAACGAAAGTAAAAAGAATCAAAATAAATAATACTCACATTTGACTTGTAAACTTCACTTTAAGAAATACTATAATTACAAGTCAAAATATTTTCTTTGAGAAACACTCATAAAGTTGATTTGTAAATATGATACTTTTAACTGATATTGTTTAACTTGAAGACTTGTAATTTTATGAAACAGGCCCCTGGACGATAGCACTACACTACACCGCCTAGAGTACTCAAGACTAACTTCCTTCACTATAATAACAAACGACAGTCACAGCGCACTGATGATACGTGTTACCACCTCACAAAGATGCTGTGTTCCATTTAATTGTATAACTATCTGTTTAGAGAGACACATTAGTTTCTTGACAAGAGTCGCACGCAGTCTTTATTGCAATATATTTCGTGCACATTTTAGTATTATTTTGATTATTGGTCGCGTGTCCTTGTGAGAAGACAAGTTGGTATAAGATTGGACCAATCAGCATTAGGTTACTATCACTGAAAGTCGTGATTAATGGCTGACATAATACACGCACGTAAATCATTGCATCGCAAAAGTAGAGCTCGGCTTAAGTATTTCGATTACAGATAGAGAGGATCTCTTTTCGCAAAAAGTAGGTGTTTCTAGATACATCGCTAGGGACCGAATAATTTTGTGAATACATTTTAAGGAAAGGTTGACTTAAAACTTGTGCACATTTCACTTCCTTTTGCAACTGGATAAGAATCAAACAAACACTCCACGGGGCCGCGGTGGTGAAGTGGTCAGACTACTCGGCTCCCACCTAGGCGAAACGGGATCGATTCCAGGCGGGGTCGCTCCAGAATTTTCTGTTGTGGGAATCCTGTCGGACGATGTCGTTGGTCTGAGGGTTTTCTCGGGGATCTCCCGTTTACCTGCTATTTCATTCCGCTGCCGCTCTATTCTCACCTCTCTTAACCCTCATCGGCTTGCAAGACCTAGATGTTAAGAGCCGCCCAAATCTCTCCACTGAATCGTGTACGGGTCTTTAAATTATCAGGACATCGGATTTTTATAGTATATTCGCGATTTATTCAGACTTTTTGAATTAAACCTTTGATAAACTATGTCACGTATAACGATTTTCATTGTTTCTTAAATATGTCATGTGTAGGGCCAGTGACTTTTCGCGTAAAAATCGGAGCACACAGTAGAGTTCAATACTTTATACACACCTCAGCTGTTGTTATATCTCCATTGGCTGCTGGCGCCGAGTCCGTCTTTGACCAAGCCACTCGGGACTAAGTAACTCCGACACTGATCCTCCGTGATTCGTGCGCAAACAGTTAACACGGGCCAGAACATTTTTTAGCCAATCAAAGAAGCTGGACGACCCTACAGTTCTTTGGACTGTATCTTGTCTCGAAATCTTTACGCGAAATATCACTGCCCCTAGTCATGTGTTACAAGCTCTCTACTTCTGTTAACATAAAAATATCTTATTTTTGAATAAGTCGAGGTATTACTTACATATTATCTATATATTAAGTTTCATTTATAATTAATATGGATAAAGACAGAGAGAAGACAGGTGTGTGGGCAGTGTCCAGTGGGAGATACAGTAGCAACCAAAGACTCAGGGCCGGCCATAGCTTTAGAATGAAGACTCTTGTCCCCGAAATAGTGATCGTGTCTGTTCGTGCATTTATTTGTTAATTGTTCTCTTTGAAAATTGCATTTTAGCTAAAAGTATTTATTTAAATTTTCTAATTTTTATGAAAATTTTATAATTGAGAAATTATTGTATTTGCAGTATACCAAGGTGACTCCCACCCCTCCTCCTTACAATGTCTCCCACAAAATGATTTACATACATAAGTGAAAAATTATTGCACAGAGATAATATGTTAATGCAAAACTCGAATTGTTATAAAATAATTGCACTCCCTTTTTTCAGCAACCAAACGGAATTTGAAACTGAAAGAAAACGTATGCAAGTTCCACGGTTTTCTTGCTGTGAACTGAGGCAGTTGCTAGAACCACAGCATTCTTTGAAACTGAACTTAGGGCGTAGATAGTTTACGTATTTGGGTAAACATAGCAGTCAGTACTCAGAACATTATTGCTTATTGCATTAATTCTTTTTTTGAATCAGATCAACGTAAGTATAAATTCTAAGTTTTTTTTTGTTTTTTTTCTTCAATTTTTGGCGTTTATAAAAATTGTAAAAAAAATTTGCTTTATTACGTTTTTTGGGTTTGAGTAATGCGCAACATTTCATATAGCGTATATGGTTTTCAATTTGGTGGAAACACATTTATTAATTTTTGTAAAGTATATTAATTGAAATTGATAACCCGTATACAAATGAAAGTAAAAACTGTGCGCCAAAATGCAACTTTTATAGAGAACAGTTAACAAAAAAGAAAGTTAATGAACAGAAACAATCAATATTACGGGGACGGGTGTTATTTATTCTAAATGTATGGGCTGACCTGTGTTTTTGGTTGCTACTTTAGTTCTTAAGCAAAATGTTACTAAACTGAGGGCACACGATTGAGGTGCTTCTCTCTTTGGTGCAATTCCCTAGACTTCAGCGGAAGCTTTGTTTCCACGAGGTGGAGGAATAGCCTGGAGGAAACAATCGAGCAGAGCTTCAGGTAAGTTGGAAGTAACCGCGAGTGACTGTACTTGGCAAGTAACGCAGTGGCGCCGGGAACTATTACCCATATTGTTCGCGGCCTGTGACTGATGTAGTAACGTCAAAGTCTGGTGGTTACCGCAAGTCATACTCCAGGCNATTTACATACATAAGTGAAAAATTATTGCACAGAGATAATATGTTAATGCAAAACTCGAATTGTTATAAAATAATTACACTCCCTTTTTTCAGCAACCAAACGGAATTTAAAACTGAAAGAAAACGTATGCAAGTTCCACGGTTTTCTTGCTGTGAACTGAGGCAGTTGCTAGAACCACAGCATTCTTTGAAACTGAACTTAGGGCGTAGATAGTTTACGTATTTGGGTAAACATAGCAGTCAGTACTCAGAACATTATTGCTTATTGCATTAATTATTTTTTTTGAATCAGATCAACGTAAGTATAAAATCTAAGTGTTTTTTTTTTTTTTTTTTTCTTCAATTTTTGGCGTTTATAAAAATTGTAAAAAAAAAATTGCTTTATTACGTTTTTTGGGTTTGAGTAATGCGCAACATTTCATATAGCGTATATGGTTTTCAATTTGGTGGAAACACATTGATTAATTTTTGTAAAGTATATTAATTGAAATTGATAACCCATATACAAATGATAGTAAAAACTGTGCGCCAAAATGCAACTTTTATAGAGAACAGTTAACAAAAAAGAAAGTTAATGAACAGAAACAATCAATATTACGGGGACGGGTGTTATTTATTCTAAATGTATGGGCTGACCTGTGTTTTTGGTTGCTACTTTAGTTCTTAAGCAAAATGTTACTAAACTGAGGGCACACGATTGTGGTGCTTCTCTCTTTGGTGCAATTNAGGGCACACGATTGTGGTGCTTCTCTCTTTGGTGCAATTTCCTAGACTTCAGCGGTAGCTTTGTTTGCACGAGGTGGAGGAATAGCCTGGAGGAAACAATCGAGCAGAGCTTCAGGTAAGTTGGAAGTAACCGCGAGTGACTGTACTTGGCAAGTAACGTAGTGGCGCCGGGAACTATCACCCATATTGTTCGCGGCCTGTGACTGATGTAGTAACGTCAAAGTCTGGTGGTTACCGCAAGTCATACTCCAGGCNTGCACGAGGTGGAGGAATAGCCTGGAGGAAACAATCGAGCAGAGCTTCAGGTAAGTTGGAAGTAACCGCGAGTGACTGTACTTGGCAAGTAACGTAGTGGCGCCGGGAACTATCACCCATATTGTTCGCGGCCTGTGACTGATGTAGTAACGTCAAAGTCTGGTGGTTACCGCAAGTCATACTCCAGGCACATCGCACGTCCACAAAGCGCGAGTTAGACTCGGTTCGCGACTTGCCAGCAGCTCATTGGCTGCAAATCGAGCATGGCGTCTTTAGTGGTGCACAATGGAGCCACCACGCCGGACAAAATGTGAAAAATCGAGGTATAATTTTTTTCTTTCCCGTAAATGTCAGACGTCTTTTCCCGAAACGCCTGGCCGCCTACATGGAGATTTTTTTCTCGTCTGAGGCAAAGAAGCGCTGGAGCGATAAGGGCGATACTGCCACGCGCATCAAGTGTGCCATCACCACTACGTGCTGGGCTCTGTAATGACGTGTAGTGNCGATAAGGGCGATACTGCCACGCGCATCAAGTGTGCCATCACCACTACGTGCTGGGCTCTGTAATGACGTGTAGTGTCCTCGTCGTGCTGCGTCTACCTATGGGATTTGAAACGGTTATCCTATCATTTCATTAGCGGAGTCTGTAGCAAAGTTCAGTGCAGGGCCCATTGTTATTTTAGTATGTATCTGACGCGTATACTTGGAGCTGAGTTGAGAGATTTGGGCGGCTCTTAACAACGAGGTCATGAGGGTGAAATGAGGTGAGAATACAGCAGCGCCGGAACGCAAGGGCGGGGGAAACGGGAGATCCCCAAGAAAACCCGCCAACCAGCGGCATCGTCCGGCACGATTCCCACTTGCGAAAATCCGGAGTGACCCGGCCGGGGATTGAGTCCGGTTCGCTTAGGTGGGAGGCAAGCAGTCTAACCGCTCATCCCCACGGTCCCCGTATACTTGGGGACACAGCGCTAAAAAAAAAACCAGTTTAATCTACGTTGGAGTGCCCAGAAATGATGCTCGTAATATGCGTGACATCTTGAAAGCACTCAACAGGCCTCGTCTGAAGAACGTCTGTTCTTTGTCGTGGACCAGCACGTTCACCGCACGTTTAATATTTTTCGTGGAGAAAAGTATTTTTGAAACTCTCTTCAACGCATTTCAAGCGCCAGTAAGGCGGACACCTTAACCAGTTTAGTCACGAGTTAACTCTCAAGTTCAAGTGTTGCAATCGTTTAATAGTATGATGTGCGCTGTGCTTGTGTCAGCGAGCTTCTCGCAACCAGCGGACAACGTGGCAAGTGCGCGCTGTTGTCAGCATTAGCCAATCACAAGCGAGATATGTAGGATCTTCAACGAACCAGATTTCTTGCAAGGAAGACGGCCAGAACATCGACCAGTGATTCTTTGTTTTGTACAGTTCTGACCATGAATATGTTTTGAGTGCAACATGTCCGCGATCGTAGACACAGGGACTGAACGGGTTAACCCATTCAGACACGGTGTACCCAATTGCGTACATTACGCACGTGTGGGTAATTTTTGGTCTGTACTGCACACTGCGGAGCTCAATGACCAATGATCTTACCTGTGGGTAAATGGTTCGCAAACAGTCTTACTGGTCTAGGTCACAATTGGTTCATGTATCTGTAGCCGCACATATAGACTGCGACGACGAAACAAGTGTTGTGTCGACTTAAGTAAAGGACGCATCATACATCCGTATATTGAAGTGGGTCTGAAAGGGTTAATCTGGTAACGTTTGTTATTTTTCTGCCGTCTACTCGGCTTCTTAGTTCGCAGGCAAGTGTTTGTGTCTATAGACGTCGTGGTGGCCTCCCACGGACAAACCCCCCCTTGCGGCCAGACGAAGCCGCGACTCTTTTGTTTTTACGTGGTTACACTCGGTGGTTACAGCTTCATTTTACTCTCATTCACAGGGTCGACCTACCCACCTCCCCCTCACTCCGCTTGGCCGGGCGAATTATCGACGGCCGGCGTCGATCTCCCCGGACAGCCATGTTTCCCATGGACCGCGGGGCCGCTTCTTGTCGCGCGGTTTTTCGCGAAGGGCGGGAGCTCGCGGGACTTTTCGGCACGCCGATTTTCCCGACAGCGAGCCGGGTCGCCATTGGACGGCGTCAGAGCGTCGCGGGGACGCCAGTCGAGCATGGCGTCTCTCTCTCTCTCGCGTCGACGGAGGCGGGACGCGGCGGCCATCTTGTCGTCCCCCTCCACCTCCACACCCCTCCCTCCTCCGGAGCACCGGAAGTTGTCTCCGACCATGACAGGAGCGCAATCGCATGATCGGATTTGTGTCCCCGCCCGCGCAGCGCCCACGTGTCCTCTACTCCGACTCGCGGGACGAGAGTGGATTTCCTTTCAGAGGCTGGGCGAGGGAAGACGGACAAGCCCCACACCTTCCCCCGGAAATTAAAGAATACCACCGAAAAAATTGCAGCAATAATGGAATACATTCCATGACTACTTGTACAGGAAAGCATGTTAGTTCAGCAGAAACAATTTCGTGGTTGGACGATTTGAACTCCCACGCGCCTGAGGTGTCTGCCAGCCAATCACGGAAGTTCAGTGTCGGAGTAACTTAATTCTGATAGGCCCAGTCAAATAAAGAACGTATCCTCACGCAGACACCCGGCCAATAGCCAAAGAATACACATTTATGTGCACATAGAATGTCGATGCCTATCCTGCGCGCAGATATTTTCTCGAAAAACAGGTGGCTATACTCACAGTTTAGCAGATTTGATGTGAACAATAACCGTACACAGGGCAAACTTTTATTTTCGAAATGAAAAGTAGCGATTTCAGTAAATTATTTACTAGTTTTTTATTCAGTGGAATCATTATCCTGTTTACAGTACTAAATGACCTTCCAGCAGTGACTGTTGATATTGATACAGTAGGGCCTCAGTATTTCACTCTATTTTTCAGTTTTATCAGAATAATATAGTTTAATGGTGATACAGTGTCGTTCATGTTGGAGACCAAACATTTATAAGACTTCAGCTTTGCTTGCAAATGATCTTGGCCTGCCATGTAAATACTAGCAGAGTATGTTAACATCTGAATCATTCCAACACATTCCAACAGATGACATTATGTTAATACACGCTGCCAATATTTTCGTAGCATAGCCCCCAAAATTTCTGCCTCTCTCGTTTGTACGCAGCACGTTGCACACTGGTTGCAAGAAGCACTTTCAACACACGTACAGTGACCAACAAAATATTTTATGATTGCAGCATTTGAGCTCGTAGGTTAACCTCTTAAGGTAAAAATTAAGTTTTTGGTTTCAGGTATTGCAAAAAAAAAAATTTGGTGTGAAAAGTACTTACGAACTTCTCGTAACAACTGACACTTTGGAACCTGTGGAAATATTTCCAGTAGATGCATGGAATAAGAAGCAACCAATTATAAAATAGTAAAGTGTGTCAGTATTAGCTAGGGACACCCGAATTTCGCGGAAAAATTTCCGCACATGCTACATTTCAATACCCTATGGAGATACCCGCAGTATTATTTTGCTTATTGGCGGCATGTCTCTGTGATAAGACATTCCCTTACTTGACTGGCCAATCAGAATTAGGTTACTCCGATACTGTACGTCTGTGATTCGCGGGCAGACACATAAGACGCGTGCGAGTTAAAATGAACCAACAGCAATGCTGGTTCTGAACTAGAGTGTTTTGGAGTACAACTTGTCGTGGAATATTTTCGCGAATAACAGGTGGGCATAGTAGTAGGACTGCTCAAGGTGGTACTAACTTATGTATTTGTACAGCAACTACTCTTATTTTACCTATTCTGCAACATTTTCAACGTAAATAAGTACACACGAGATAACATGTTAAGTGGCTGATATGGGACTGAACGAGTTAAGTAAAACAAGCATCTAAAATTTATTAATTGCAGCACTAGAAATCATATTATAATGAGGGAATGAAAGGGTCAGTTGATTATTGTTGTGTATGACTGACTACTTACTGTGTTTGATGTTAGAGGCAAGACAGCTCGGAGGGCGAGTGTGCCACGGAGGTCTGTCGCCAGGGGTCACACCACAAAGCCACGGCGACGTGAGAACGTCGTAGTCCACCACCCTTCCCGGGTTACGATCCGTCACACCCCACCAAGTCGTCCGGACTCCGGAACGAGACCATCTTCCCCCTCTTCGTAGCGCGAGAAAAAAAAGCATTCCTAGAAAATATCGAGGCAGCCCTTAAATTACGGAACCGTAATTGGACTCGTTACCTCATAAAAGTTAGCTAGGAAAATCAGTGGAACGTACAACTTTCGATTGGTCTGGTGGACTGTTTTTTCTGGGCCTCTTCGTCGGCAACCCTAGCACCGTCCTGCTTGTTTCTCAGGCGTCGTCGTTCCCTTGATGAATTATTGCCTTCTCCCAAACGTCACTTCGTTCATCCGACTACCGAGCCGATGATTTATACGGCAGGTAGTTTATTTCGTATTGGGGAAGAAGACCATCTCCGTGGTGTCACAGAACAGGTAAACACAAAGAGAAGAAACGACGTGAGGCTTCTTTTGACGTCGGACTTCCAATTCGCTGATTCGCCACGCGAGGCTTCTACGTTATTGGTCGAGTCCCGCAAATTTCGTGGATTCATTTGGCAGCAAGACTCCGTGCACTTGGCACGCATCTAGCTGTTTTTGGCTCACATGATTCGTACCTCGTTTTCTTGGTCATTAGTTATTGGCTCAAACACGTCGAGGGCGCGGCTAACAAATTGCGATCCAATTGACAAAGTCATCAAATGTATACGTGTTCGAAGTCAAGCTTGTCCTCAAATGAATATCGCGAAATTCCAAGGTTCTCTGCTGATTGACTACTGCCACGTTTCCAGAGATACCCTGTTGGCAGGAACGGGAAAGTTTCGCGTTTTAACCACTTGGCATNTTCCAGAGATCCCCTGTTGGCAGGAACGGGAAAGTTTCGCGTTTTAACCACTTGGCATGCCATCCCGAGTGTACTCGTTCACGTTTGACATATCGCAGAAAAGGCGACGTCATGGTCGGTTCTGCAGGTCCAGAAGGTGGCACCAATGACGGAATTGACTTTCCTTGTGCAATATATCTACTGACACCCTTTCCATAGGTTCAAAAAATGTCAAGTATTGTAAGGAATTTGTAAGTTATTCTCACACCTAACATTTCTTCTTTTTCAACACCTGAAAGGAATAATTAATTTGTGAGTTAAGTGGTCAAACTACTTGTAGGCTCGATTATACGGTCCCATGCATTTCAGATCCTCAGCTTTGGGTTCATTGGCTGCTGCCTCAGTGTGCAGCCAGTTTTACGTCAGACCAGGTGGAATACTTGTTTCCTTGCAAATATGTTACTGGCTCTGAGTTNTTCAGTGTGCAGCCAGTTTTACGTCAGACCAGGTGGAATACTTGTTTCCTTGCAAATATGTTACTGGCTCTGAGTTCACCTGGGCGTTTGTAGTAAACTGTGATGCGATTGCAAACATAACTGAAATGTGCATAAGTTTAAACTTAAATATTTGCTCGGCTGCCGGTTGGCGAGTAAGTTGCCGGGCGCTGATTGGCGAACTGCGTTCAGACATTTTGTTGGCCAGTGACGCAGTTTTGCTGGCGTGTGCGGCTGGGGTTCGCTGTGAAGCTGCTGCTTCACTTTCGTCTACCTAAACATTGTGTGTTTTACTCCATTTCATATTTCATCAACTCTGACTAAATGCGGGAAGAACGCGCGGGTTTCCATTTACTCGCATATTTCACGAATTCTGGAACACGCTGTATGTAAAACAAATGTTTGCTTGTTCATGCCACAGAATACTCGGAAATACAGAATTCGCACAGTTGCTTGGGACGCGAACTCCAGCTTTCACACGCCAGCAAAATGGTGTCTGATAAATTACTTGCCAGATGGCAGTCCTGCCAACAGAGAAAAATTGGCAACATGAGATAGCCAATGAGACCCGAGTCTCGTTTCTCGCATCCTCGCTCAGCCAATCAGCAATGATGCAGTCTCACGTCAAATAAGTGAGTGAAGAAGTTGTTAACAGCGACGTCTTGAGAGCCCACGAGCGTGAAGCGAGGTGAGTGTGGAGCAGCGCCGGAATGAAAGGGTGGGGAACGGGAAATCCCCGAGAAAACCCGCCGACCAGCGGCATCGTCCGGTACGATTCCCACTTGCGAAAATCCTGGAATGACCCCACCGGAAATCGAACCCTACTCGCCTGGGCGGGAGGCGAGTATCTGACCATTACATAACCGTTGTCCTATCAACACTGATAACTGTGAACGTAATTAATAATTTTTATACCAACTGAAGTGAACGGTATATATTGCTTAACCTGTTACGTATGATTATATATTTTATTTAGGAGACAATCAACTCTGCACTCCATTAGCTGACAGCCAGCCAGTAGTAAAATATATTCAGTGTAATAAACGTGACANTGAAAATCCTGGAATGACCCCACCGGAAATCGAACCCTACTCGCCTGGGCGGGAGGCGAGTATCTGACCATTACATCACCGTTGTCCTATCAACACTGATAACTGTGAACGTAATTAATAATTTTTATACCAACTGAAGTGAACGGTATATATTGCTTAACCTGTTACGTATGATTATATATTTTATTTATGAGACAATCAACTCTGCACTCCATTAGCTGACAGCCAGCCAGTAGTAAAATATATTCAGTGTAATAAACGTGACATATGTGGTGTTAAAAAATATGACTGTGGTAAGTGGGAAAGGAGAGACCAACATAAATGATGTTCCTATGATGGAGGATATAAGTGACACGATTCCAGCTTGTCCTGGATGACAGTAAATGTGTACAGAGCGCAGAGTGTTGAATTAGTCAAAAATTATCTTAAAAAATCATAAGGTAAATATTTTTATTGACCTTTAGTGTCAGTTTTGTAACTGAATTACATTAAAATTTTAATTCGTTTTGTCAACTATCTCCGATGAATGCGAAACCAATTTTTTTTAAACTAGAGTTGGCAAAATATTCTCAGTATTGTTATCTGGTCTTGCTACGGTTTTTNTAAAACTAGAGGTGGTAAAATATTCTCAGTATTGTTATCTGGTCTTGCTACGGTTTTTTCTTCCGTTGTCAGCACACATAATAAATAGTAAGNTTAAACTAGAGTTGGCAAAATATTCTCAGTATTGTTATCTGGTCTTGCTACGGTTTTTTCTTCCGTTGTCAGCACACATAATAAATAGTAAGGTCAGTTTAAACTCTTAATGACATACGGTATACATTAATTTACATTTTGATCACAAATACCTTGTTTTACTATTATTTTACATCGGGAATTCAAATTTCTTCAATACGCATTTGCTTAATGTATTAGCAACGTATCTTCAGTTTTAAATAGTTAGAAAATCTCTGGGTTCTAAATTATGGAATACTCTTCCCCAAGAACTTTGTATTTTTTTTTTCGAATAGCCTAAATTTACTCGGTGTGTTAGAAATTTCCTTTAACTCCTTGAAATAAAATTCTTCAGGCAAATCATAACTCTCAGTTATAAAAAAATATTTTCTCTTGAAAGTTCAGTTCAGTGGCCATCTAATTTCATAAAGTATTACTAAAATTACACACTAGCTAAACATTCAAAAATATTTTACTGTCGTGTGTGATATCAATCTAATTGAAATTAAGTTTTCCAATGCAGTGATAATTTAAACAATTTTAAAATACCAATTCACTTAATTACAAGAACGTGTTTCTACGTTATCAACATCTACACCACTGTATTCATAATATTGACGTGTAAATGGGAGACTGGAAATAAAACAGTTTCTTTTTGACAACATTAAAATAATACGATTATGAATAGCATTACTGTAACACGTTCAAAAGTTCCACGAAAGCGGATCTGAGATAAAGTGTTATGAAATACCAGTGGTCTTGAATTATTTTCCGTACTCATGATGGCTACTAGAGGCAATTGAGAAATCTCCTTCTCTGGAGATGTGTCCTTTTCTTCAAAAAGGTATTTCATATTCGATATTCACAGTGTATGTGTGTGTGTGTGTATATATATATATATATATATATATATATATATATANTTTTTTACAAAAAAAAGTTTAAAAATGGCCTTTTCCAACAGACAGACTCAGTTAATCATTAAGCCCTTGAATGTTCCAGCCCAGAAGACTGTCGGTTCTCGTGGTTTTACGGCTAGCTTGACGAAATACTACGCTGAAGGTCGTTAGTTCAAGAGCTGACTCAGGTGTTTATACGCGTTTGTGGATATCTCACAACCTTACCATTTCACGGTGTTGTTTCATCATTAGGCTAGACATTATAGTCCTGTAATATGAAAGNATATATATATATAAGAGCTGTCAATGTTACTGGAGTGCATTCGCTAAACAGATAAATTTTTTTTACAAAAAAAAGTGTAAAAATGGCCTTTTCCAACAGACAGACTCAGTTAATCATTAAGCCCTTGAATGTTCCAGCCCAGAAGACTGTCGGTTCTCGTGGTTTTACGGCTAGCTTGACGAAATACTGCGCTGAAGGTCGTTAGTTCAAGAGCTGACTCAGGTGTTTATACGCGTTTGTTGATATCTCACAACCTTACCATTTCACGGTGTTGTTTCATCATTAGGCTAGACATTATAGTCCTGTAATATGAAAGNTGATATCTCACAACCTTACCATTTCACGGTGTTGTTTCATCATTAGGCTAGACATTATAGTCCTGTAATATGAAAGTTGTTGGCTTCCGCTTCTGTTTTTACTTGACGACATTGAATAGCAGCCTTCGAGTGTTGGATGTTTGCCATTGGCTGAGAGTTCGCAAGGACGCACCAAATAAACAACAGTTAACATGTCGACTTACTGATATTTCACTATTGTTTGTGAAAATTGCAACACCCATAAAGAATGGCTCGATTGAATCCAAACTCGGAGGATGTGTAGAACAGTGTATCAGTAATAAGTGATAACGACTGCAGAGAGATGGCGTACACATAGGCCCAGAAGCGCCCTCTCTTGTGTGACCGGAAAGGTCAGTGTTACGCCAGGCTCAGACAGTGAATAGCCGTCAAACGAAGTGAAAACAAGTGCCAGTATGCCTCGTCGACGTCAAAGGGCGCCATCAGCACGTGAGTGAGGTCGAACAGGGCAGAATGATCGGTCTCCGGGAAACGCGTTTGTCATACCGTGACATTTCGGCTCGTACAGGCCATGCTGCTACGATGGTGATGCGTGTGTGGAACCAGTGGATATAAGAGGGTCGTATGCAGCAACGAGCGGGTACTGGACCACGCAATGTGACCATAGCACGGGATGACCGCCATCTTGTCCGCATGGCCTCAATGGACCATACAGCCTCGTCCACAGTGTTGGCTCGACACTGGATCACTGCAACGGGTGTGGACCTGTCTGCGTCGACGGTTCGACGCCGTCTGCTGTGGGCTGTACTGGTAGCACTCATGCAATTGCGCTTGACTTACGTTGTTCAGAAACCACAAACGCCTCAGACTCAACGGGCACGTGAACGCCGTTTCTTGTGTGCTGAGTGGCAAAATATAGTGTTTTCGGATGAGTCCCGCTTCAACCTGTCCTACAGTGATGGCCGCATACGCGTTAGACGCTACCGTGGTGACTGCATTGTGGAACGGCATAGCGGACAAACGCCAAGTGTGATGTTGAGGGGTGCCATTGGATAAAACATGCGATCTCAACTCCTACGTATTGAGGGCAATCTGTACAGTAACCGCTACATCAGAGAGGCTTTAGAGCCCGAGGTACTGCCCTCATTCAGGCAACTCCACATGTCATACTTCAGAATACCCGGCCACATGTGGCGAGGAATGCACAAGACTTATTCAATGAACAACGGGTACCACTGCTTCCCTGGCCTGCACGTTCGCCTGACATGTCTCCAATCGAACATATCTGGGATATGGTTGGTCGGCAACTTGTTCGTCACGTTCCTCCAGCAACCACTGTTGATGCTTTGTGGACCCGCGTAGACGGAGATTCCCCAGGAACATATCCAGGTTCTCTTTTATTCCATGCCACGACGTTCATGGGCTCTGATTGCAGCACGTGGAGGCTTCACACCACACTGAATTCTCAAGAACGGAGATAATGTACAGTCCTGTAATCCTAATAAATTGTGTATTATCATGTACCTAATCTGTGGTATAACGTTCATGTATCCTTGGTGTTGCATTATTCGCAAACGTTAGTGTATTACTGCCTGTATTCACGATTACATAACGATAAGTTATGTTAGTCTCTGTATCTCCATTTACAACAGTCGTGTGTGTTCACACAACACTGGACACACTTACTATACTGTACAACGTTCTTTACTGGCCGACTCTCTTCCCATATAATGCCGAGTTGAAAGGGCACCAATAACATGCTCTTTCCAACGTATAATTATATACAATACGTGTTGTTCATTTGGGTATTTTGTATTTTGACTGTTGCTGAGGTAGTATTATGTTGCAGAGAACCTTATGAAAACTGCTGTCAANTTTGACTGTTGCTGAGGTAGTATTATGTTGCAGAGAACCTTATGAAAACTGCTGTCAAAGTAATATTTCTTTGCCACTGTCTTCAGGGAATACGGATGTCGTATGCTACGGAAAACTCCATACAACTCACTTAAATTCAGGCGATGCAATATTAGGCTAATGACTAGGCACTGCTAATGACCAGGCTAAAAGAAAATATTCGCGGATACGTTTATNAAAGTAATATTTCTTTGCCACTGTCTTCAGGGAATACGGATGTCGTATGCTACGGAAAACTCCATACAACTCACTTATATTCAGGCGATGCAATATTAGGCTAATGACTAGGCACTGCTAATGACCAGGCTAAAAGACACAATATACTTACAAAACTTTTACGATTTTGTAACTTTTGCGAATAGCCCAGGAATATAAATTATATCATTTCGGGTAATATTTAGTATCAAAGTAGACTGCATACAAGTACAGTATATGTTAGTATGACGTGTGTCATTGAACCTCCACTCATCTGACACGTCTGCAGTACTCAGGACCAATAGTAAACACTCAGCACTCTGGTGACTTAACTTCGTGTGTCCGAGTCAAACACGAGAATGAGTTCTGTCTGTGGCGGCAGTCAATGGACATCTAACTTCTTCTCGAGTGCGCCATTTTATAAAGCGAAACGGTAGGATATGTAAACATGACATATTTGACACCTGTGTGCTCTGATACAAGTAAACACATGCAAAAAAGACTCAAGTAATTATATGCAACAAAATGCAGGCCTTACGCCACATCCTATTCGTCCATACTGCTTCGGAAACACGTATTTTCCGTGCAACGTACATTATCGGCTATAGTTTATTTATGGTTTCTTCACTCTTTTTGAATAAAATCTTTGAAAAATCATCTAATGTATGACGTGTTCGGTTGTTTCCTGAATATTTCCTGTAGCACAAACGTTTTATAATGTTCAAATAAAATACCTTATTTTTTATTAAATTGAACATTTACTTATATTTTAGAGATAAATTATAATATTTCGTCTTTAAATAAAATTAATTAAATCAGGTGGAAAATTAGGGTGTTGGTAAAACCTAGTAAGATATAGTTCTTATGTAAAACATTATTACACCGAGTGCGCGCAAATGCGGTGCGTTGTCCCTTTGGCGTAATTTTGTAGACTCGGTTAAGTAAGAGGTGAAGTAAAGGCGGAGGAATATTATGGAAGTAGAACTTCAACAGGACTTCATTAAAATAGGAATTAACCTTCAATATAGTATACCTGTCAGCCAAGCGAATTGAATGCTACCAAATAAAACAAGATTTTTCCATTGCAAACAAGATATTAAAACCATCGAAACCATTTGACTAATTAAAAAAAATGTCGTTTATTAACTAAATCATATTTCATGAGGCTGTAGTGTCAGTATGTGAAACTTTATTCGTGTGAATTTTGTTTGCAAGAATACAAAAACGTTCTTGTCATCGTTATGCGGCCCACATTAGCGCATAGTTTTCAAAGACTCAAGCTCACGACTTACGTCTCTGCCCATCGGTAAGGGTGGTTTTAGTCTAGGTCATACTACAAGTTTGGCGAAGGCAACACGTTGGACACGTATGTATTGCATATTGTGGGCTGGCGTTCAAGTATAGGCTATTAACGGTAAAGTGAGCACTTTCTGATTTTCGAATAATGTTCAATAAATATATTTTATTGCAGCTCCGGTGAAATATGTACATCGTGTTTATTATTTATATGTAGGGGCAGTGATATTTCGCGAAAACTTTTCGAGACAAGATACGGTCCATAGCACTGTAGGGTCGTCCAGCTTCTTTGATTAGCTAAAAAATGTTCTGGCCCGTGTTAACCGTTTGCGTACGAATCACGAAGGTTCAGTGTCGGATTTACTTAGCCCTGAGTGGCTTGGTCAAAGACGGACACGGCACCAGCAGCCAATGGAGGTATAACAACAGCTGAGGTGTGTATATAGCATTGAAGTCTACTGTGTGCTCCGATTTTCACGCGAAAAGTCACTGGCCCTACTTATATGTCAATATTCATTTCAAAAAGTGATTAATAATAGGTGGATGGCAAGAGAACCCCCTCCCCGTCATTAAAATATTCATCAACCGTATCGCCGCCACTACCTCATCTGTACGCCATATTTATTTATTAATTACTCAACCTATAAAAGATTTTGGAACTTAAAACGAATAAATATACTTGAGAGAGATTTGGGCGGCTCTAAACAACGACGTCTTGAGAGCCAACGAGGGTGAAATGAGAACGGGAGATCCCCGAGAAAACCCACCGATCAGCGGCATCGTCCGGCACGATTACCACGCCCGAAAATCCGGGCGTGAACCAACTGGGGTTTGAACCAGGTTTGCCTTGGTGGGAGGCTCGCAATCTTACCGCTAAGCCACCGCGGCCCCAAATATACTTGAAAACTTTTCACACTCTTCCGCGTTCGTTCGTTATGAGTAGGGCCAATGACGTTTCGCGTAAAAATCGGAGCACACAGTAGACTTCAATACTATATACACACCTCAGCTGTTGTTTTACCTCCACTGGCTGCTGGTGTCGTGTCCGTCTTTGACCAAGCCACTCAGGACTAAGTACCTACGACACTGAACCTTTGTGATTCGTACGCAAACGGTTAACACGAGCCAGAACATTTTTTAGCCAATCAAAGAAGCTGGACGACCCTACAGTGCTTTGGACTGTATCTTGTCTCGAAATATTTTCGCGAAATATCACTGCCCATACTGATGGTAAATGAATAATAAGACATATTCACTTGCAACATATTATATTGAAATAGCCCAACTTACCTTCACAAAATCGTACAGAACTTCGATGATAGCCTGGCACATCTCTGGAACAATCCTTGAATTAACGGACGACGAAATTCCAAACAGGTACATCAGAGATTGCAGCTGTCCCCCGTAGCCAGAAACCGCAGTGTTACCAACAATATAACTTTCGGTGGTATTGCTGATTGATTACTTGTGTCTGATTTTCTAATTGTTGGTGCAATTTTTCCAAGAAGATAATTAAAATAGTTTGTACTCATTTTAGAGGAATTTTTAAAGAGTGGTTGATCGACGGCCAACAGCTTTGCCAAAAACTCTTCTTGAATGCTGGAACTCCTTACGAATATCTTTCGTCTCCACCAACAGTGTTTTCTCTTTGGATTAGCAGCGGCAGCATTCGAAACCAAAAATGCAGCAGCTGCTATTGTTTCCTCTGGCATTTTTATGAACGACTGGAAGTATTTGCGTAGACAAGTGTACACGGGTAGGCGACAGTCAACATGTCGCCCTACGCAAGCAACTGCAGTGTAGACGGTTCCTGTGAAATCGACAGGATAAATTTTGCCTTTTTAACATGTGGCATTCTACATGGTGACGAAATGTCGCCTGTCGCTTGTCGCGTTTACATGGGCCGGAGGAATATACCATGTTCATACAAGCAGATTTCAAGCAGGTCTTTTAAAAATGCTCAGTTTACAGTTTACAGTGCCCATATGTGTATATATGGCTAACATTTCATTTTTACTAATGGCCAATTTTTTTTTACTAAAGAGCGACTCATTAATTTCTACAGCATATGCCAGATAGTATTTTACGAGTTGAATACACGAATAACTTCCATTAATCCATATTAAACATATTATTTTAAAGTTGTAAGTTGTATTTGTAAGTTTGTAGGACAGGCACGTAAGTTTCTTGCCTTAGTCTCTTAAATATAACAACTCGACAGAATTGCGCATTTTAACTATCATCGTATAGTAATCTTTTTACTCAAAATGGTTTCAGCAATCATCTCTTTCAATCGCATGACGTTATTGCGTTCTCTCGTACTGAAACCACGTCAGTTGGTTAATTATTCCGTTGGTTTTACCCAGGAAACATCCTCTCGTTGCCGTGATTAGCATTTCACCGGAAGTCACATAACAAACCCTGAACACGCCAGAAGTGCTGACTACTTGCGATGCTTCGTCACAGAATAGTTAAGTATATAGAAGTAAAGTGGCGTGACGGTGTTCGTCATGTGGGCGAGCCCATTTGCTGAAAGGCTACGCAAGGTTTTTGTAACGAGTTTTGTATCTGATTGGATACTGCGGGCTGCGAAAGGTTCCATATTGTGAGTTGAGTTGATAGATTTGGGCGGCTCTTAAAAACGAGGTACTGAGAGCCGATGAAGGTAAAATGAGGTGAGACTGGAGCAGCGCTGGAATGCAAGGGCGGGGGGAAACGGGAGATCGCCGAGAAAACCCGCTGACCAGGAACATCGTCCGGCACGATCCCCAATTGCGAAAATCCAGGAGTGACCCGGCCGGGGATTGAATCCGGTTCGCCTTAATGGAGGCGAGCAGTCTAACCGCTCAGCCACCGTGGCCCCAGGTTCGTTATTCCCTCGTGTCTCGACTGGTGAGTGAGTTAGCAGACGCTGATTGGCGAGCGGTGGTCCGACATGTTGCGGGCCAGTGTCGCCACAATGCTGGCGTGTACGACAGGAGTTCGCGGTACAAGCGCGGATGTTCCATTCCTGTAAGTAAAAGGGGAAAAAAAGTTATTTTATATTTGTACCAGATACTGTTCAACTTGTAGGCATTATCCGTGACCTTTTCTCCCTCAAACAATAACTTTTAGTATTGCATGATTTTTGCAAAATAACATGTCAAAGTCAAAATTTTTGCTGTTCTTGTAATGTACAAATAAAGCAAACCAAACTAAATAAATGTATTTTAAGAGAAAATTTAACAAGGATAACTGAAAGGTCTTGTTTTAATTAATTTTATAGCATGCGTGGTAAAAGTTATTTTACATAAATTCAGATGGAACTACAATTTAAAAAAAAAATTAGAAATATAAAATATATATAAAAATTCCCTCTATGATTTTAGAGATGTCTTGAAGTAACTCTTATATATTATTTAAGCCTGAATTGTCTTATTTTTGTACGTAGGTTAGTTTTCATTATTTGTACATTATTATAACTGTAAAATTGTAACTTCGGCGCGTGTTAATGCGAAAACCACGCGTTCCATTTTCCCCCTAGCAATGACGTCTGGCATCTGAGAGTTGAACAGTGCGTGGTACAAATGTAAAGTACCAAATACTTTCGTTGCCAAAGCCCTTATCACATTCAGTCGTCGTGTCCATGATCGAGAACACGTTGCAAATGAAGTGTGTTTTCTGCCTGTGCTGTACACAGCAGGTAGTCAGTGCTCGGCGTGTTTGGCATCTTCCTTGTAAGTAACTCGACTTGCCAGAGTTCCTGCTGATAAGACCAAGCACGCAGAACGTTGTTCACTGGCTGCTAGAAGGTTCGCTGGCTGCTAGAAGGTTCACTGGCTGCTAGAAGGTTCACTGGCTGCTAGGTTCACTGGCTGCTAGAAGCATGCCAAACACGAGCACAGCACCACCTACATGTTTAACCATTGCAATAACAGAGCTAGCAAATCAATTCGGGTTCGAGCTGGTTAAGTTTTCTGCGGTTCAGTTTCGTTCTTGGTGGATACGCTATAACTTCGTGTTGTAATTCAGTACTAAGGCAGACGGCATGATAGTATGTGGTAGTTTCACGTGTGTCATCGTACTTCCGATCATCCGACACGACCTGCAGAACTCAGAACCAATAAGTAAAGCTGGATTTCACAGTCCTATACACGATCGAGCAAAAACCACTTGTTCATTAGACAGAACTCATTCTCCTGTTTGACCCGGCCACACGGAGTGAAGCTACCAGAGAGCTGAGTGTTTACTATTGGTTCTGAGTCCTGCAGGGAGTACAGCATGAGAGGAGGTACAATGACACACGTGAAACTAATAGTTAATTATATGTCGTCTACCTTGTTCCATAATTTATTCTGCGAAATGGTAGNCCAATGACACACGTGAAACTAATAGTTAATTATATGTCGTCTACCTTGTTCCATAATTTATTCTGCGAAATGGTAGAGTCTCTAATAATAATGAGAATTTGCTGTAGGCTGTTCGCGGTAAACTGAGCACTTTCTTTCTTTATACGTAAATTAACATTACCACAAGACTGATCACTTTATTCATTCGCCCGTCATATAACTGTGAAATTATTGGAATAAAAAACCGATATTTTAAAAATTTGTTGATCTTTACAATGGTGCGCATTAAAATCAGAAAAAAAAACCATTTTCAATATTTTCACATTTTTACATAACGCATATAATTCAACTTTAAAACATGGAACTACTTTCCCTCCGTCGTTGTCAACTATACTGTGCGCATGCTAGTCACTGTGGGGGCCACGGTGGTGTAGTGGTCAGACTACTCGCCTCTCACCATGGCTAAACGGGGACGATTCCCGCCAAGGTCACTCCCAAATTTTCTCACGTGAAAATCGTGCCGGATGATGGGTTGGCGTGTTTTCTCGGGGATCTCCCGTTTCCCCCGCCCTTCCATTCCGGCACCGCTCTACATTCGCTTCACTTCATCCTTATCGGCTCCCAAGATCTCGATGTTAAGAGCCGCCCAAATCTCTCCACACACTACACTCTCCAGTTAGTGTTCCCGTTGAAATATCTGCAGGTAGATGCACTGATGTTTTCTAAAGGTTGATTTCAAAAGTACTTAATTAACCGCTAAAAGCGTGTACACGTATGGCTGCATTTATAAAAGAGAGAGAGTAGATATTGGGACGAACAGAACATCCTGTATCTTGCATAGAGCTTCGTGTGACCGCAGCGATGAGCTAGCTTGTGTTGGCGTGTGGAGGGGGTAGGGGTTGCGTGGTGGTAGAGGGGTGCTCCTCGGGGCGTGACAACCTGCCCCCGTGGCCTGTTGCCACCTGGCACCTCCTACCCTGCCTCCAGTACAACAGACACCTGTTCGCGTCTGAGGGCAGAGTGCACGCACCGTCAAACACATCCCTCTGCTGCTCGACACCGCGAGGAAAAAAATACCGCCAACGCCACTCGGCAAAGAAGAAGGATGTTTACAGAAGCGAAGTGATGTGCAGGCCCTTTAATGCCAGCTCTATGGAAGCCCTACTTTTATACCTTATAGATAGAGACCTGAAAAATTCGCGAGTTCAATGACCTGTAGGTTATACTCCATTGTCGTATGTAAAATCACGTAAATGTCAATGTTAATTGGTCGTGTGTTGTATTAGCGGAAGACGGTGACTGGGTCTGCATTTTATTGCGTGTTTATTATTGGCTCAGGGTTGTTCATGAGGTGTAAACTAACGGGTGGGCCAATAGCATACCCAATACATACGTTCGAGGTTTTGAATTCTAGATTGTCCCGAAATGAGACCGCGGATTTTTCAGGTCTCTACTTATAGAGAGGGCCACCTGATTTTCGCGAAAAGATTTCACGACCAGTTGTATTTCATAACACTTGAGCTCAGATTTACTTTTTGGGTTGAATGATTTATGTGTCGCGCGTCTTAGGTGTCTGCTCGCCAATCACAGACGCGCAGTACAGGAGTTACCTAATTCTGATTGGCCAGCCAAGTAAGATGAATATTTTCTCACCAAAGACACGCGACCAGTAACCAAAGAAAACGGCTGATAAACCCGTAGGGTACTGAAGTCTAACGCGCACGGAAATATTTTCGCCAAATTTGGGTGTCCCTAGTTGTCACAAATCGTTACCTAGCACTTTTTTTTTCGACTTTGAGATATGGAACTACTTCCACTCCATCTTTACAAACTTAACCGCGCGCATGTCACAGTGCGCTCGTTGAAACATAAACAGGCAGGAACAGTGACATTTTTCTAAAGTTCATTTCAAAAGTGCTCACTTTATCGTGAACAGCCGTTAGCCAAGGGAACGATCGCGCCCTAGAACAACCCGTCCAGCTAAGGGAATGACCGCAGGGGCACCAGTTTTTCGCGAAAAGATTGCAGGACAAGTTGTACTCCAACGCACTTCATTTCAGAACCACTTTCGTGATTGGATAGTTATAATTGTTACACGTCTTACTTGTATACCAGCTAATCACAGGCAGTCAGTCAGTATCGGAGAAACTTAATTCTGATTGGCTCACTCATGTAACAGACTGTCTTCACACACAGACAAGCGGCCAATAGTCAAACGAAGACTGCGAGGAGTGTGCACATA
This sequence comes from Clitarchus hookeri, assembly GCA_002778355.1. NCBI lineage: Eukaryota > Metazoa > Arthropoda > Insecta > Phasmatodea > Phasmatidae > Clitarchus > Clitarchus hookeri. The sequence continues at coordinate 1,036,971 of NQII01000195.1, read as the reverse complement.
GGATATTGAAGTCTAGCTTCCTCGTAAATATTTTCCGCGAAAAAACAAGTGGGCCTAGGCATGTGCAATGTCCTTCTCAATGCATCTCGCTTTCCGTCAGTCATCACTCAACAGCATCTTTACGTTACTTGAAAGCGCAGTAAAACTAACTATCAAATTCGCAAAGAGGTTCTGTGGCTTTACGGAAAGTTCGGCGAAATTGACGGAAAGCTCATTATTGAGGGGAAAAAAAGGGACATGTCCATAATTTTACGAAGATTTCTGGGCAGACAATTCTTTACCAGTTCTTGTCTGTAAAATTATGGAATTTTTTCTGTCGTCGAGGACATGAAATAATATATACGTACACATTGGAACCAACCATGATATATATATCACATGGAACCAACCATGTGATGTATATATCACATTGGAATCAACCATGTGATATATATATTAAATGGTTGATTTCAATGGATGATTGATATTTCCCGCCCTTGGAAAAAAAATCGTGATTTTACAGACAAGAACTGGTAAAGGATTGAGGATCGTCTGTCCAGGAATCTTCATATAGTTACGGAAAGAGACACACGGGTATAAATACACTACATAAATAAACGTTTCCCTTCACTAAACAATAATAATAAATACCTATTTATTATTGTTTTTTTCCTTTAAAATTCATTTAATACGCATAAAAATAATAATATGACACGATACCAAAATGTTTTAAGAGTTTCCTCAAATTTTTATTTTATATAGCTACTCAAACAGGTTTTCCGTCATGTCAAACAACTACATCTTTCACTTGCTTCAGGCTTAAACACCCATATGTTCACAATTCACACAACATTCTGAGATAACAATCGCCTACATAACTCCTGGGGATCGAGCAATAGGCCATTACCAATCTTGTATATACCATATGATCGGTAGACAGCAAACAAATGTCACGCAATTACTCAACATATTTTTTCACGTGTATAGCTATAAGAAATCATCATACTTCTTCAGCAGAGCGATTATCTTAGGCCTTCGCTGAACGCCGTAATAGTGACAAATCGTCTGCTGCCGCGTATAGGCAAACTACACGGCTAATAATTACAATTAAGAAAATAAAACCAGGGTAATATATTTTTCCAAACAATTTTTCTTTCGAATGGGCTAGCAGTACGAGGAAACCATCGTAAATCATAGTTTTATTCCGAGTGCCGATCAGTTTAAAGTATCTTCTTAAGGCTTTCGCCTACCTGGAGGTATTTTCAGCGTTTGAGAGCGAGAAGAACGAAAGCGATAAGGGCGATTCTGCCTTGTGCATCAAGTGCGCCATCGACACTATGAGCAAGGTTCTAGTGTTGTCGTCGTGCTGCGTGTAGCTATGGGAGTTTCAGCGGTGACCCTATCTCTTTTTTTTGGTGGAAAGTTTGTGTCAAGGTCCAAAGCGTACATTTTGAGTTACAGCGCTGTGAAAAAGCCGTTTTTAGGTATATTGGAGTGTTCTGAAATTGTATTTCTAATATGCGTGATGTCTTGAAAGCACTAAAAAGCCTTCGTCAGAAATTTGTTAACTTCATAGATCAGCATATTGGATGCACCTTAAAATATTTCTAAGAAAAACGTGTATTTCAAACAATATGCAACGCAGTTAAAACGCCAAGCGGGTTTTCCAAGAGTTGAAAATTATTTCCTACATTTTCACCACATTACGTACTTTATCGTTGTGATATAAACATAGCCTATAAAACGGCGGAAAAATATTTTTCAAAAACTGATGAAAGGAACTTAGAATTTTTTAAATGTTAGTCTATCATCATACAAATTTGAAAATTGAGTGAATTGAGTATGTTAAGCTACAGCTAAAAAAATTTTGTTAATGTAGTCAAAATGCCACTTAGAAAATGTTTATAGAAATTTTTAATGTGTATTGCTCGTATTTAAATTTAAATTTTTGAGACAAAATTAAAATCGAAATAACGAGGAGTTAAACCCTCGCCGGAAAACGAGGTGTTGGATTTCCCAAAATAATTTGCAACACGCCGTTCTTGTGACTTGAACAACATTGAACTCGTTCGGCCCCCGTGTTCATGGTCGAGGCCATGCTGCACACGACGGATGTTTATGATCGGTGCTGCACACAGCAAGGACTCGGCAACTGGTGTTCCGCGCGTCATCCTTGTGAGGGATCTTATTGGCAGACGTTTCTGCGCCTCTTATTTGTGAGTGGTTAATGCTGACATATACTAACGCTCCGCGCAAGTACAGCGTCCATCAAGAGATTAAACAAATGCAACACTTGAGCTTGTAAACTTATTCGGGACTGAACGGGTTACGTTGAAATCAAACTTTGTATTACAGTAAATATATGGAAATTGTATGACTTAAGGTTTCAAGTTAAAATTATAACATTTACTCTAAAACATTATATACGTTATTTTTAAAATTGATTTTGGTAACTTGCGTTGTATATCAATGAAGATATATTGGACTAGTGTAACTATATTTTTTTGAGACTAGTAGTATAATATTTTTACTTACGGAACGGCTACTGTGCTTCATAATTTAATTACGGTGGTTTTACTTTACGAAATTTTAAAACGCTGCAAGTTATATAGAAAGGCCTACATGGAACTCACAAAGTCGTCATATTCCAACGCCTATAATTATAAAAAATCTGTCAGAGATTTCCAGTGGAGCCGTTTTCATTGCTCCCCGCTTACTTGGCGCGCCATTCTGATTTAGAACAGACTCACAGGCGTGTGTACGCACATCCTTTTAATTATGCTTTCCTGCCTTCTCAATAAACTCTGAGTTTATTTAATATAATATTCGATATTATTTAAATAATTGTAAACCCAATTGCTATAATTTGTAGTTTTATTATGATACCATCCTGTGCTCCACAGTTCTCTGCACACTGGAGGAAACGTCACTTGTCCATTGGCTGCTGTCCGCAGAGAGATCTCATTCTCCTGTTACGATCGGCCACCCGCATTCTGAATATTTACTACTGATCAAGAGTTCTGCTGGGCGGAAGTACAACGATATACACTGTAAAAATATTAATGGTTATAGGAAACGTCTAGACTGTTAAAATAGGGAGAGCCATCTGATGGTTTGTAGGCACTATCTAAATATTGTTAACATAGATAGTAATACCAACAGAACTGTTCGTCGTATTCTTGCCTGTGATAGTAACTGCTACTGCACGTGTAACTGATACAGAAGATCACTGCGTTCCTGCTGCGAAATAGATAGCACCTCCAACAGAACAACTTCAACAATATTAGGATTTCTCCCAAAACAATCAGGATTGTAATAACATACCATGATGCTATGTTACTAGTACTTAACAGACGGGGCCGCGGTGGTGTGATGGCTTGACTACTCGCCTCCCACCTAGGCTAACCGGGTTCGATTCCCCGGTGGGGTCGCCCCCGGATGTTTGCATGCGGGAATCGTGCCGGATGGCGGCGCTGCTCGACGTGTTTTCTCGGGGATCTCCCGTTTCCCCCGCACCTTGCATTACAGCGCTGCTCCATACTCACCTCGTTTCACCCTCATCGGCTTTGAAGACCTCGATATTAAGAGCCTTCCAAATACTTCCACTGCACTTAACAGTTATGTTATCAGGTCTGAGGGCGGCAGCAGCAGAATGTTATGTTAGGTTATTATAGTCCTAGTTGTTGAAGGAGCAACCATACTGTATGCAAGTAGCAAATACAATCACATGTGGTAATACAACAACAGTTCTGTTAGTGTTTCTATCTACGTTAACAATGTTTAGACGCTACCTATAAACCATCAGATGGCTATCCTAATTTTAGCAGTCTAGATGGTTCATACAACCATTTTTTTTCCCGTGTACCGTATTATTACGCATACTTAGGGCCAGTTACTTTTCGCGTAAAAATCGGAGCACACAGTAGACTTCAATACTATATACACACCTCAGCTGTTGTTATATCTCCATTGGCTGCTGGTGCCGTGTCCGTCTTTGACCAAGCCACTCAGGACTAAGTAACTCCGACACTGAACCTTCGTGATTCGTGCGCAAACGGTTAGCACGGGCCAGAACATTTTTTTAGCCAATCAAAGAAGCTGGACGACCCAACAGTACTTTGGACTGTATCTTGTCTCGAAATCTTTTCGCGAAATATCACATTTAAAATTCAGAGTGTCGTGTATCGTCTTGCAAGTCGTTTGTTTATTCGATCGATACGGCGATGGCGGGCGGAGGTAGTACATCAGAAATATGTACAGAAGTCGCCTGATAGAGAAAATAATGAAAAATATCGTCTAGTTTGACCAGTGAATTTAACTTTTAATAAATTCGTATTATGTATTGAATTTTTATTTTTGTAGCATGCACCCTAAAAATAATAATTTGGTAACTTGGGCCCGCGGGCCGCAGTTTGAGTATCCGTGGTCTAGGCCATCCAGATCTGCTGCGCCTGGCTTCACTTAGGGCCGCAATCTTTGTCCAGGCACCTAGCTGCTCGCTTTGCAAGGAGCGAACAATTATGCACACCACTCCTCACTCTCTTTGCGATGCTGGCGATTCCTCAGCACGAAGGCACGATCTTTCCGAGAGTATGGCGCATTCTCGTGCGTCGCTTGCCTGTTACCGGGACGCTGCGGCGTTACAAATCTGTCGCTGCAATGTTGCCGACGATTGTAAAGTGGTGGCGGGGCGTTGGGGACTAGACAACCAGTCTTCTCCGGCTTCCAGTGTGAGGCAGATGAATAGCTTGGCTTAGTCGCGCCTGCGTGTAACGGAACAATCCGTGTCTTGTCGCGCCTTAAGGGCGTTGGAATGCCTGCCGCTTTCCACCGCACTGAATGACCCGTAAGTCACGATTCCCATCACACATTTTATCACGAATCTGCTTGGGCTTAAAAATGCAAACTCTATTTCTCAGTGCTTGAAAAACCATAAAATCTACATTAGTTTTGATTTTTCGTCTTTTCAAACAACCGTAGTAGGGCATATTATTTTTAAATTACATCTTTACTAGTTGCAATAGGTTTCATAATACTGTTGTTCTACACGCCCAACAAATATTTTACAACTGCTAACTAAATCAAATGACTTGTGGGAGAATTGGTTAAAAACATTTCAATGTTTACACTAATTTATTTGATGTCTGATTAATTTATATATATAAGTATTCTTGCTGTACTATGACTCTAACCTTGGCGGGTTGGATAGCTTGCCAGCAGGCTAACAGCACCATATCTTGACTCTGTGATGATAATAGGTTAACTTTGATATGTAAATGTAAGATGTTGGCACGTGTTGCCAGTTTAAGGCCTCCAGGTTGTTGGCATGCCCAGGAATATATAGATAAATAATTTTTTTCCTCGTTTGCACGTTTTTTTTAAGTATGCGTATGGCCAGTGATATTTCGCGAAAAGATTTCGAGACAAAATACAGTCCAAATAACTGTAGGGTCATCCAGCTTCTTTGATTGGCTAAAAAATGTTCTGGGCCGTGTTAACAGTTTGTTCACAATCACGAAGGTTCAGTGTCGGAGTTACTTAGTCCTGAGTGGCTTGGTCAAAGACGGACACGGCACCAGCAGCCAATGGAGGTATAACAACAGCTGAGGTGTGTATATAGTATTGAAGTCTACTGTGTGCTCCGATTTGTACGCGTAAAGTCACTAGCCCTATTTATTAGTAATGTTGTATAAAACCATGGAATAAATTAAAATAAGTGTTACATTCGTATATAACTTCTCGCACAAGCATACAACATAGATTGAGACAGATATTATTAATATATTAAAATGAATGTGGGCGTGGCTACTCTTCCTTCTGCTCCACTTACGGGAAACCAAAATTCGCTGTCTATGATGTATGGCGGCAGTTAATTTATGGCTTATTTTCATTTAGCACACTGGTATAATTATTACGAGTAAAAAATACAGATATTGAATTTTGTCTTAGCTCACTGGAATATCGCTATAGTTATTATTTTATGCGTCTCAGATATTATGTAAGAAAAAAATAATGCTATTCTTTTCATCCATGTCGTCTGCGATGGTAGTGGTTGCACAACTAACGCCTTTCTGGCGTAGAATGTCGCTCCTGTACATTATTCGACTTCTAACTGCCGAAGATAAGTAGCGGGTCTGTGAAGCTGAAAATGTGTCCTGGGGCGCGATTGTCATTCACTTTTCTGCCTATTGGGAGCCACTTTACACCATGGACACAATAAGCGGGGTGAAATTAACCATGTATTACGAATGGCCTTTTAAAGCCATTCATACGTGAAAGTGTCTAAGGGCGTAGCTCAATAATGATTCATGATTAGGTAGAATACAGCAGTATAAGATGGAGTTTATTACATATAAGGATTATACAATAACTATTTAAATGACTATTGATCGGGGGAGCTTAAATTGAATACCAATATGCTTATTAATTATATTAAGATGTATTACCTCACGCCATTACTAGTAAAGTCTAATTGGAAAGTCCCCACCTTGTTCATGTTGCCGGAGGCTAATTCTAGGAGGCGGTTAACGACGGCCGGACACACCCATCTTCCGTGGTCTTCTCTCTGGTCGGGTCGACGACAAAAGACGCCGCTCCCGGTGTTACGCTGACCTATATCGGTTGCGTTGTTTAATATTTCGGCCCCGTTTACTGGCCGGTGGAGAGGATTTCTACAACTGTCTTTCACAAGGTGCTGTTGCAATCACGCTCGTGCCCTGGTTTAATNCACAAGGTGCTGTTGCAATCACGCTCGTGCCCTGGTTTAATGGTTGAAGGTGTGATCAGGAAGACCGTCCAGTTAAGGCCTGATCACATCATAACACATGGACGAAGTGTAGCGGTCAGGTACCTATCAGAATATAGTAAACTCCACATCAAGTATTAGCCTTCGCATTCGCGTTGTATAGTAACCAAAATTTGTTTTTCTTAATTTTCTACTCTTAACGTGATCATCAACAAAATTTAGTAATAGAGTTCCGCAACTCAATAAACTAAACTTGCTGGAAATTTAAAATTATGCAATGGTACAAATTTGCTATTTTATAAATATTAATAGCACAGTGCTGCCATCATTGATTAACACAGAGACGGTCGTATCGCTTATCGCCTATTTGTTGAACTACAACAATGATTTAAGCTCGGCAATTTATTTGTACTTCCGAATAACCTCCACTATGTGGCATATGATAAACTAGCAAATATTGCGAAACAATATTCAGACATGCAAAAGGAAGCAAAACTCTTCTGCTGTACTGCTGTCTTAGAGAATCCAGTAGAGTGCTTCACGACTGTGTGGACATTCCAAGAAGTGATAAGCTGCAGAGTGACAGGTCATTCCCCCCGGGGCACCTGACTCACGTGCCTTGCCACCCTCCTGGGGAGGCACATAACGTCGGTGTAGCGCTGGTTGCCTACCTACAGGCGTTACACTTTCTGTAGTTGACACAAGCAATGCCATCTCTGGAGGCAGAACCACACTAAGTTTCCCTTCCATTCAACCTTAATGCCTATACCATCGAGCGCCCACCACGTTGTTCGCTGATTGACAAGCGCTGAACTCAAGTACAGGGCATTCCAAAAAACAAATAAATACGCGATTCCAACATTTGAACTCAGAAATCAACATGTGTCCGAACGTGTCAAATACTCTGTAACGGATGCAAACTGCAATGGTCAATAACATTTTATTCCACTTATTCCCTCTACCGGCACATACACACGTTTCAAGTCTAGCCCGTGTTGGGACACGAATATTTCGCTACAGAACCACACCAAGTGTTGAAACTGCTTAACAAACATCCCCGGCCGGCACGTGCAGGTTTTAGAAAGAGACCGGAAGGGGTCGCGCTGCTCGACCTAGGTAAAAGTTGGTGGTGCTAGGAAGGAGGGGAGGGGGTTGTGCCCCCCTCGGAGAGATGGGGGGTTTGGGCGTGGCGTTGCGCAGACATGCGCCGCACTAACTCACACGTATTAATATCACATGCTTCGTGACCCGGCGTCGTGAGCAGAACGTT
>NQII01000195.1:953446-1028969 GCA_002778355.1 Clitarchus hookeri | reverse complement strand
TTTATATATATATATATATATATATATATATATATATATATAAACATACGCACACACTCACACTATTGCACGTTATAAACTGGTGCCAAGCTAGACTCCACATTCCTCTACGTACTCGGGCAGAAGTCACTAGTTCATTGTCTGCCGCCACAGAAAGAACTCTCTACTGTTTGACCCGGCCACACGGAGTGAAGCTACCAGAGTGCTGAGTTTTTACTATTGGTTACGAGTCCTGCAGGGCGTGTAGCACGAGCGGAGGTTCAATGACTAGAGACGTGAAGAATTCGCGGCTTCATTTTGGGTCAAGCTAGATTTACAAAACCTGTTACGTTCAAGTTACCGCTGCACTCGGACTACACGTTACCTGGCACCGCCTGAAGAATCCTAAGCCAATAAGAAACACGCGACATAATGCACGCCCAACCGTCGCCTTTCGCTCTGGCAGCGAGCAACCAACCAAAGAGAAGGGAGACCCGGATTTCGCGAAAAGATCTCCGCACATGCTATATTTCAATACTATATGGGGCGTACCAGCAGTTCTCGTTTGCTTATTGGCGGCGTGTCTTTGTCTGGAGACATTTTCCTACATGACTGGCCAATCATAATTAGGTAACTTCAATACTGTACGTCTGTGATTCGCGCGCAAGCACATGTGACGTGTAACACGGAAACCATACAATCACGAAAGTACATCTGGGCTAAAGTGTTATGAAATACAACTGCTCGTAAAATATTTTCGCGAAATTTGAATGTTCCTATCAATGAATTATAATATTTCTTACGTAATTAATAAGAATAAAAAGAGAAAAAGTAGGTGTGTTGGTAATTCCCAGTAATAAATAGTTCTAATGCAAAATATCTTTAAACTGAGTGCATACGAATACGGTGTGTTGTCCTTTTGGCGTAATTTTCTAGACTTGGTTGAACTTTGTTGCGTGAGGTTGAGGAATGGCCCGTAAGAAGAAATCCAGCCGGGCTTCAGAAAAGTTACAAGTAACAACTAATGTTCTATATTATTGCATTTTTACACTCGTTATGTGATGCTTCCACGATGCGCTAGATTTTGTGCTGTGTGGGCTAAAGAGTTTATATACAGGCTGATTCTAAAATCATGGGACAAACATTGAGGGGGGGGGGTAGAGCTCACTAAAACAAACAATTATTGTGCAGGAATATGTGGGCGGAAGTGACGCGTCGAGGCACAAACGCAAAAACATAACACATTAACGGAAGCATAAAATGTTCATTAGCAGCATACTTAACGAGTGATTCCGTACAGGAAATGTTAAAACAGTTGCTGGAAATGCATCCACCAACAGTCACGCATGCTTGGCGATCTCTACATATGGCGTGATTGGCTGACAATGGTGGCGTGCGTGAAATACCAGGCGTATTTGAATCTGTTCGCCAATCACTCCACCGACGCAACCAAGCTTGCATTACTGTCGGTGGTAGCAATTTTGAGCAATTATTATAAACATTGCTGTAAAAAGGCATTTAGCGGCGACGTTGTAAATAAACAATGTGTTGCATTTCATGTGTTATTATTGTGTTTGTACCTCAACGCGTCACTTCCACCCACATATTCCTACACAATAATGGTTTGTTTTAGTGAGCTCTACCACCCCTCAATGTTTGTCCCATGATTTTAGAATCACTCTGTATATTTTTTTGTTAACACTTTGAGGGCTGTTACCGAACGTTGTAAGGACAAAGCAAATCTACAAATATCTCTGCCCACGAAGACAAAACTCGCACAGATGTTTAGTGCATTGTGGTTACTTCCAACTTCTCTGAAGCCCGACTGAAGTTCTACTTTCAGGTCATGCGTCTAAACAATTAAACCAAAAGGACAACGCGCCGCTTTTGTGCGCACTCAGTTTAATGATATTTTACATGATAACTATTTCTTACTACGCATTTTTTCTATATTTTCGTTCGTATTAAGCGAAAATGAAATATATTTTATTTAGAAAATATTAGGAAAATATCAATTTAACCAAAAATGATATTCTTTGATGTTGACAGAAGTATCGAACGCTTGTGGGAGGGAGGCATCCAGGAACACAATACAGTCCATCGAAACAGTTCGTTTGTGTCGGTAGTTTTAGCGGTATATTTATTTCCATGACACAAAAATAATTAGAAACATTATAATTTTTTCTTTAAAAAAATTTATTAATAGGACCTGGAAATATGAATAGGGCCTGGAAAATTTAGCAAATTCATTTCACGACAAGCTAAACCTCAAACACATATGTATTTCTGTTATGTTTGCAGTTGGATAACAATTAAAATTACACGTGCAGGTGAACTCTGAGTCAATAACAGATCTACAAGGAAACAAACACCGAATCTGGTGCCACCTGGCCTGAGGTTCAAATGGCTACACACTGGGGCAGCATCCAATGGATAGAAAGCCGAGGCTCGAAAATTCATAGAACTGTGCAGTATAGCCTACAGGTAGTTTAAAACGTGAAATTTCCTGTCGCTGTTTGTAAGCTCCCAAAACTTTAAACTTTTCTAGTTACAAGTATGCAGATGAAAGCATCCCCTTCTCGTGAGGTGGCATTCTAATTGGACGAGGTACTCANAACTCCCCTTATCACCCCAGAGATCTACGCTCATGCATACTTCCTATATTGGGAAATGTATTTTCTCTGCCTGTAGCTGCTGTTAACACGCCGGGAGAAAGCACAGGTCGGCTACAACGGCACGACTCTCCGCCGCGAAGTAGAAGTGTACGTTGTCACACCTCGGCTTTATAAATGGACCGCGCGATCTACGCAGGCTACGTCGGGCGGATGCAGTTCCCGCCCGACCTGAGAGTTCAACCGTTGCGACGTCCCGAGATGATAAATTAACGTAGGTGTGAGAAGTGGTGAAGGAGCTCTGCGGGACCCGACTTCATTACTCGCTCCTCGACTGGTTGGTTCTACTGTCAAGCTGCCTGCGTCCGGCCACCAGCACTCGTGGTTGCTTCGTCACCTTCTCGCCAGTCGCTTAGCGTGACGTGTCCAAGGTGGACTGTATACGAGTTTACAAGTCGATGGTCTCACGTGTGTAATTGGACCTCCACTCACCCTATACTATATCCACAACTCACCAACAATACTTTGGGCGACCTTTATTTGCGCGCATGATAGAAACAACATTCTACGTGCACACAAGCAGGTATCCTTTGGCTATTGGCCGTTTGTGTGTGTGTGTGTGTGTGAGAGGATACATTCACTGCGCCTGTCAGAATTAAGTTACTCCGGCACTCAACTTCCGTGATTCGCTGGCAGACAACNGAGAGGATACATTCACTGCGCCTGTCAGAATTAAGTTACTCCGGCACTCAACTTCCGTGATTCGCTGGCAGACAACTTAGGCGCGTCAGAGTTCAAATCAACCAACCACAAAATTGTTTCTGAACAAACGTGTATTCCAGTACAACTATGAATTTTCTGGCCACCAGCTACCTTATAGCATTACACCACGCAAGACTGCAAGTGTTTACATAATCGAACTTAACTAATTTATTAATTGGGGCAGGAGTGGTGTCACGGCTAGAGCACTTGCTTCCCGCCAAGGCGAACCGGGCTCGACACCCTGCGGGGTCGCTCCCAAATGTTCGCTCGTGGGAATCGTGCTGGACGATGTCACTGGTCGGCGGGTTTTCTCGGGGATCTCCCTTTTTCTCCCACCCTTGCATCATATCCACCTAGAGTCGCCTTCATCGGCGTTTTGGGAACAGCTGAAATCTCTCCTCTCCATTCCATACCTTAACCCTTTCAGAGCCAATTTAATTTACTGATTCAGGTGTTCCAAACAAAATATTTTTATGATGCGTGCTGTACTTAATTCGACACAACACTTGCTTCGTTCCNAATTTAATTTACTGATTCAGGTGTTCCAAACAAAATATTTTTATGATGCGTGCTGTACTTAATTCGACACAACACTTGCTTCGTTCCCACCGAAAATGAACTAGGGGCTGTATGTTCTGCTACAGTTATATGAACCAATTATGAGCTAGACCAATAATAGGGTTTGCTAATTATTTACCCACAGTTAAGATCATTGGTCATTAAGCTTCGCAGTGTGTAGTACAGAACAAAAAGTACCACACGTGCGTGAATGTGCACAAATATGTACACTGGGTCTGAATAAGTAATTGGTTGCTGGCACAGTCGGAACTCCATATTTTGTTCTGTACAGTATAATTTTTTTGGAAAATTTTACTCATGATTTTGTACATTTATAAACATTTGTAAAATTACAATGATACCTTTGTAACCTTACAACAGCCACACTCGTAATACGTATAAACAATGTTTCGTACTGATCAGGAACTACTTCCTGTCTGAAGTCAAAGTTACGAATTTTTACATTCTGTGATAACTATTTCACTTGAAACGTATGAATTTGTTTCCGAATTATGCACTTTTAGAGAATAATAGTTTACCTAGGAGGCGCGGTAGTGTTTCCTTTATGAAATGATTTTGAAAGTAGGAAAACTTATTTACGTTTACATTACTTTCATAAGAAATACAGGTTTATTAGATTATGCTGCTATGTGTATTTCCCCTGACCAATTATATTTCTAACCAACTGAACAAACTGAATTTTTTTGTACATATGTAATGCCAATAACTGCTGTTGCGTCGCAAACATTCATAAAAAATTATATGCTGCATTTTATAAATGTTCAACTGTGCAAATTTGCAGCCCGCTTACAAACGTTTAAAGTTATTCTAAAGTGAAGCAATTTCCTAAATAACCAACCTCAATCCTTCTCATAGTCTGACGTATTCCACTTGCTTAATTTAATTATTTATATTTATCTTGATGTTAAAAGAAACGCAAAAGCTCTTAGACAAGTTCGTATGGTGTAGTAAAAGTCTTGGTACGTATTGTAACACAACGGCTGTCAGCTCAAATCTCGGTGACGAACACGCAATTTTTTTAGCGAATGCAGTTATAAAATGTTTTTGCAGAAATGCGACGTGTAATTAAATTAAAGCTTGGCTTTATAATTTTCCTCCTCATTCGGCAATCGGCCTCCCAAGTGTCTCATTCTTGGCTTGGGCTACAAGATGAGTTTCAGGAAGAATATTTAAAACTATTTTGTAAGCTATAGCGTGCTGGAAGTCATTTGACTGTATTTACAAACATAACTTTAAGCGGCTTCGTATAATACGAAGGCATATGTTTTGTAGCTGGTGGTATTTGTTTTGTTTTGTAGGACTGAGTTGTTACCGAAAAAAAACCCATTGCGTCTCTGCAAAGAATACCAAGCTACAATAATGCATGCAGGTAACAAAAACTTTCAACATTTTTTTTTTATCAACTGCAGGGAGCTCGAATTAATCAGAAGACATTAGTCCCATTCTATCCCGAACAAGATACGCTAGCGTGAAACCCTTTCCTTGTCACTGTTTCTAGTCCTATTCAGAAAGCCTTCGAAATCATGTAAATGAGTTTCCTTTTATCTGTTTGGGACAGCGAGTTCATTAGAAGCCATTAGAAGAGACTATCGCCTCTTGGGCTAATTTGGTGAGACTTCGAGACTGGGTGACGTGAAAGTAAAACAGTTCTATATACAGACAGTACTTGCTTTACCCCGATTCCGGTCAAACACATTATTGGAAAACATCTTCAGTTTTTATATAGTTGTAGTTGATTTGAAATCCCTACTTAGTTTTGTAGTTTTCCTATTGGCGAGTTTATCTGAAGTAGAGTGGCGTAGAATGAAGAAATTTGGGCAGCTCTTAACATCGAGTTTTTGAGAGCCGATGAGGGTGAAGCGGGGTGAGCATGGAGCAGCGCCGGAATGCAAGGAGGGGGAAACCGGAGATCCCCGAGAAAACCTGTCGACCAGAGTCCGACACGATTCCCACGTGCGAAAATCCGGGAGTGACCCGGCCGGGAATCGAACCCTGTTCGCCTAGGTGGAAGGCGAGTCGTCTGACCACTACACCACCATGGCCCCCAAAAGTATTGGACAGTTGTGAAATTACAACTATGCGACTGAACCTCTGAGCGCTGGTTGGGGCCAGGGTAAAATACGCTTTTACGAACGTTGTTGGTTAAAACACAATTTTCTATACCTGTTGTTGCACTTCCAGTTGCCCGCATAACTATGCACATTGCTTGGCTTTGGCAGTATTAACCCTTTCAGTCATGAGTAAATTTCTGATATCAAGTGTTGCAATCATTTAATTCTATGAAATGAGCTGTACTCGTGCCGAGCGTGCTTCTTGCAACCAGTGAACTGATTGATGTGTGTCAGTTGATGACAGTAATAGCCATTCACAAGTGAGAAAGGCAGAAACTTCAGCAAATCAGGTTTGTCACAGCGGAGACGTTCAAAACAATGACCACCGATTCCTTGTTGTGTACAGTGCCAATCATATATATCCTTCATGCGCAACAAGTCCCCGATCATGAGCACGGGAGCTGAACGCTTTGAAAGGTGAGCTCGAAAGCTCGAAAGCTTGAAACTTAGAACTGTTAGTGGTAGGAGCAGTGAAATTTCCAGAACATCTTTTGAGGCAAGTTATATCTCAAAACAATATATGGTTGTTCACCTTTCTCGATTGGCTACATTAACATGTTACTCTTATTACGCGAATCACTTTGGTTCATTTTCAAAGTTGTTGAATTCTAATTGGCCCGGTTAAAAACAGGAACGGATTCTCATGCAAAGGACGACCATTGGCCAAATAAAAACTTCTGTTTGTGCTTAGAGTATTGAAATCTATAATCCGCTCAGATTTTTTCCACGAGAAATCACTGGCTCTAGCTACTAGGGCCAGCCTATTTCCGCGAAAAGATTACTCGTCCAGTTGTATTGCAAAACACTTTAGCAGAGGTCTTCTTTCGCCATTGGTTAGTTATCCGTCAGCGAATCAAAGATTTTCTTTCCAGTAGTAAACTAACTCCGGTTGGCTCAGTCAAATACCACAACGTTTTCTCATAAAGCGGAGGGTGGAGTGGAAAGAATCGGGCGGCTTGCGCCGGAATGAAAGGGCGGGGGAAAGGGGAGATCCCCGAGAAACCCAGCCGACTAGCGGCAACGTTCGGCACGATGTCCACGTGCAAAAATCCGAGAGTGGGGAAGCGAACCCGGTTCTCCTAGGTGGGAGGCGAGTGGTCTGACCACTACGCTACCGCGGCCCGTTTATCATAAATATAAGCGGCCGATAACTTAAGGAAAATGACAGGTGTGCGTAGTATCACAGAGTATTAAGAAATACAGATGTGAAACAACCACTTGTAGCGCGAACTCCAGCCACACGTCAGCAGAGTAGCGTCACTAGCCAGCGACATGTCGAGACGCCGTTCGCCAATAAACGCTCGGAAACATACTCGCCAGCCGGCATCCTAGCCAATAGGGAACATTTCGCAGTATACGGCAGCCAGTCAGATGCAAGGCCCGTTCTCCACAGTTTCGCGCAACGAATCAGGGAATGGGCACGCCCACATCAAACGAACTGCCGCAAAGGCAAAACCGGGTTCAATCCCCGGGCGGGTCATGTTGGAATCGTGCCGGACGATGCCACTGGTGGTGAATTTTCTTGGGGGTCTCCCCCCTCCCTTTTAATTCCGGCGCTGCTCCATACTCACATCAATAACCCTAATCGGCTCTCAAGACCTCGGCTGTTAAGAGGCGCCCAAATCTCTTCGCTCACTCAAATGTACTTGCCATGTTTTAATTATTAACACGCCACGGTGCGACGGCGCGAACTGGGCGAGTGACTGCTGAGTGCCAGAGCTGACGACGAGTTGGCCAGTTCGAGAGACGTGACGTTTCTCGGGGGAAGGGGGACGAAGAGGGTGAGTTAGGAGGGTGATATCGGCGGCGGTGGCGCGTCGTCGGACATTCCAGGGCGCAGGGCAATTTGTAATTGTAGAGCGGACGGCATATTGTATAGTCGGGATGTGTGCCGCGCTGTCGCCGGGTTCAGGGGACGTCCATCTGGGACAACAACGGGCCAACAGACACTCGGCTTGCTGCTAGCACGCGCGCGGCCATCAGGATTGCAGTTCACAATGAGGCATAAGCAGATAATCTACCATTTCGCGTCGTATGACGGCGCCAGTCTAGACTCTACAGTCCTATACACGTTTGAGCAGAGTTCACTTATTGATAGGCTGCCGCCACTGGCAGAACCCGGCCACACGGAGTGAAGCTACCAGAGTGCTGAGTGTTTGCTATTGGTTCTGAGTCCTGCAAGGCGTGTAGCATGAAAGGAGGTACAATGACACACCTCAAACTATAATATACTTGTATGCCGTCTACGTCAGTGCTGAATTATTAAGCGAAATAGTAGGGTATCTAGGTAAAAGTATATATACTACCTATGGAGTTCTCCACTCGACTGTAAGACATGCGCTTTTCATGTGCACACACACTAACGACATTGTCAGAAAACTACGATTAATGTTGAATGTGAAATAAGATTGAATTTACCATGTAAAGCTGAAAAACCATTCTTAAATTGTTTAAAAATTAAAAAATAGTAAGTATTTAATAAAAATTTAAATTATTTAAATTTTCTACGATGCAAAATTTTTTTTGCTGAAAATATTATTGAGGAATATTATTACAATAACTGCTGGGAATATTGGTAATGAAACATTAGTTGTAATAATGCTGAAAATACTTTTAATAATAAATTTTATACACATTATTTTCTGTCATAAAAATAATTAATTTCGTTGCTAAAATATACTAATTGTTTAAAGTTTTAAAGAGTATTAAAGATTTTTATTACATACACATGCGGAGTAATTATAAAAGTCTTGTTTGATGAAGTTTTTTTTTTTGTAAAATGTTTTTTACAGCATTCAGAATAGACATGCGCTTTGATTTAGATTTAAAAAAGGATCCTTCTTAATTTTTTTTTAAACATTCAAATAAGTAAATTTTAGAAGAATGTTCCACATTATTAAAAAGTAAGTACCTTTTTCTTTTATATACATCATAAATCGTACTATTCTGACAATGTTGGTTTTGTGTGTACTACTTCTTGCACTCTGTACGCATTAAATGGAATTCACCACACGTTAGAATTGCGTCACTTATAACCACCATTATAGGAACGTCATTTCTGTCGGTCTCTGCTTTCCCTTTCACAGCAGTCATATTGGTTCACTCCACATTTGACACACTTATTACACTGAACACACTTTACTACTGGCTGACTGTCAACTAATGGAGTGCCGAGTTGATTACTTTCCAATCAGATATATTTACATACTTAACAGTAATGCAATATGTATTGTTCTTTTCAGTTGTTATAAAATTATTTCATTTATTATAATTATTATTGNATACTTAACAGTAATGCAATATGTATTGTTCTTTTCAGTTGTTATAAAATTATTTCATTTATTATAATTATTATTGTTGTACTGTAGAGCTCTTTCAAAGAAACAGACAAGCATTAACGAAACAATGAAACCATATCCATGCTAGTTTTGTTGTAACATGCAGATAAATGTGCATTTCCTTTATCTCGAGTTAAACTCAGAGCATAGTGTTTTAAGTGTTAAAAGACGCGTAATGGTATGTTAAATATAATTATCTCAGGTATAGACTGCTCACGGTAAACTGAGACATCTTGGAAGCCCTGCTTACAATANTTATGTTAAATATAATTATCTCAGGTATAGACTGCTCACGGTAAACTGAGACATCTTGGAAGCCCTGCTTACAATATACTTACTTGTAAACTCAGTAATTGTTCTTCCGCCATACATGAAATTAGCATTGCTCTGGGTCTCTGTTCGTGCGTCAACCAAGTGAAACTATGAAATTATTATTAAAAAGGTAAATATTTCACAAATTTCCTTATTTTTACACTTACATGCATTAAAAAGAGAGGAAGCAAAATAATTCATTTCACTGTTCACAACTTTTTACCCAACACTTATAATTAAACGTTAAACATGCAACTACTTTCCCTTCATCATCACCGAGTTATTTGGGCGCTTGCCAATCAGTGTGCCCATTAAAACATGTGCAGGTTGAAGAAATGACATTCTTCAAAATCGATTTCAGAAGTGCTTCATTAACCGTGAACAACATATATAGTCTATTCGCGGTTTCTGCACACTTTTTGAATCAGTCCTTGGAAGAATAACTCCACGAATGTGTTTGGTTGTTTTCTAAATATGTCATGTATCACAAGCGTTTTGCAGATATATTAACATAAAATTACCTTTTTCTTGGTTACGTTGAACTTTTATTTATATCTTATATATAAATTATATTTCATTTATAATTAGTATGAATTAAAACAGTGAGAAAATAGGTGTGTTGGTAATGCCTAATGAGAAATAGTTATTATGCCTGATGTTATTACACTGAGTGCGCACTAATGTGGCGTGTTGCCCCTTTGGGGTAATTTTCTAGATTTGGTTAAGCTTTGTTTGCACGAGGCGGAGGTATATTGTGGAGGTAAAACTCTAGCAGAGCTTCAGAAAAGTTGGAAGTAACCGTTAATGTATTATAGACCATTCACGGTTACTTCACACTTTTCAGAAGCCCTATTTTCTCCCTGTTTTTTTTTTTCGTGTTAATTATAAATAAAAAGTAAGTCAAAGTTACATTTGATCAAAAATAAGGTACTTTCATGTTAACCTAAGTATAAAACGATGGCTGTACGCGACATATATAGGAAACAACCAAACACATCGTACATGGGGTGATTTTTCAAAGGCTTGATTAAAAAAGTGTGGAGAAACCATGTTAATATACTATATACGTGAATTTTGCGAATGATTTTGTTAGAAGTCTAGGATTCTTAGTATTTTAAATGTTCAGGTAACAACTGTTTACTAATTGTCTGCTGCCATTGTGAGAATATTATTTGTTATTCTATTTGCTTGCACGTGCTAAGTCACGAAATATTTTTCGTGTGTTTATTACCGCCCATACAGTCGTTCAGGAACAAACAACAGTCGTTCAATCATGAAATGAACACACGAGTGTACGTTATTGAAGCCAAAGAAAGAGTTTGCGAAATTCACGCAACTCGAATAACAATCCTTGAAATTGCACCGGCGTTATCAGCCTCAGCGGCTAACTGTTACTGCTGCCGTTCCTTCGCTCTGAATGTGGAGGCTGCAATGTCTTCCCTAGTAGACATTTTACACGTTTCAAGGTCACGTCCGGTTGTAAGGACGCAAAGCGATGGCGATGTAAAATATC
The DNA here is from genome assembly GCA_002778355.1 of Clitarchus hookeri. Taxonomy (NCBI): domain Eukaryota; kingdom Metazoa; phylum Arthropoda; class Insecta; order Phasmatodea; family Phasmatidae; genus Clitarchus; species Clitarchus hookeri. The sequence goes on along the minus strand of NQII01000195.1, from coordinate 1,017,763 downwards.
ATAAACAAGCCTCGCACGTATTCTGTTTCCTCGCGATCGTAAGCGGTGGATATATGGTTTCAATACTGCACATTGTTCAGAAAATATACAGTATTGTCGCTATAGTTTAATACACTGTTTTCCAAAACAATAAATGAAGTAAATGGAGGGCGTCTTATAGCGATTATTGTTGGCTTTGACACTTTTCAAAGGAAAAATTTAGGTTTTCTCTAACCAAATTTTTGGATAGGCAACAAAATATCGACTTCCATTTCTGTCCTGAAAAAATATTTGCATTAACATATTCCATGGTTTTTTTATATTGTAAATTCTCTCAATGAGAGTATAAGACAAACAGGGGTGCAACTGGAAAGCAAATTGTGAACGGTCAGATATATTCGTAAAAGGGGCCGTGGTGGTGTAGTGGCCAGACTACTCGTCTCCCACCTAGGCGAACCGGGTTAGATTGCCAGAGGTGTCGCTCCTGGATTTTCACACGTCGGAATGTGACGGACGATGCAGAGGTTTTTTTTCGGGGATATCCCGTTTCCTCCGCCTTTGCGTTCCGGCTCTGCTCCATACTCACTTCGCTTCACCTTCATCGGCTCTCAAAACCACTATGTTAAGAGCCGCCCAAATCTCTCCACTCCATGCCATGTTCGTAACTTACCAGGAATCGCGCACTTGACTTAATTTTGGAAGTGCATGGCGGTCGCCCACAAAGAAAGGGACTGAGGCGAGAAACACAGTCGCAAATGGCGGACGCTGGGCGGGGCTGGACGCCACCAAGGTTGTTGACGGCATGTCAGGAGGGGAGCGATGGGAGGAAGACCAGTCTTGCGACATTGTCTGATGACAGCGCAGCAGGTAAGCGGTCGACGTACCCGGAGAACGGCCGATTGTCGGCGCTGGACGTCGTGCGCGAGTGGACAATGCCGGCCCAGCTACGTCACCGCCGTCACACGGCACTTACGAGGACCATATGCGTGCAGCTTGAACTGCGACGAAGAGTACTCGAAATACACGAAACTATAAAACGTGCATCCAATGTGCTGGTCTACGAAAGGAACTCACACTTCAGACAGACTTTGCCTGTCGGTTACTTTCAACACGTCACGTACATTAGTAACACCAATTCAGAGCACTCCAACGTTGCTAAAAACGGCTTTCTCAAAACACTTTATCTTATAATATACGCGTTATATACACACATAAGTACTCAAAGGACACGCACTGAGCCTTGCTAAAGACTTACCACTAGCAAAATATACGGTCACCTCTTTAAGTCCCTTAGGTTCACGCAGCACGAAGAAAAGACTGCACGCTCGTTCAGAGCTCTGCGCGTAGAGGCGATGGCGCACTTGAGGCGCGTGGCAGTGTGGTCCCTATCGCTCCCGTGCTTCTCGGCCTCAAACAATTAACAAATCTCCAGGCAGGCGGGCCCCTTAACAGGACTACGTACCTGGAGTTTGAAATGCGTTGCGGTGTTTGAAATACACGTTAATTTTTTACGGAACTTGATTACGCGCGGCGAATGTACTGATCTGCGTAAAGAAAATAGACTTGAGACGACGTACGAGAACTACTTTCAAGACACCACGCACATTACGATCACTATTCCACAGTTCTACATACAACATAGCTAAACATTCTTTTACACTGCTTTATTACAAAATGTACTGATTGAAAACACTGAATACTAGAAGAGCGACATGTACTTAACATTGCTACGGACTTTGCACTGACAAAATGATTTTCCTATCCCTAGGAATATGGCTTGGTGACATTACATGAGCAACAATACAGACCAAACCAAGCAATAGAAGCCTAGTACAACATGCGCTTAGCACTACATCAATATACAAGCACCCCGCTCGTGCGTCGACACATACATGTACTCTCGCATATAGCCGATGGCACATATGACGAATACCACTCCGAGGTACAGTGTTCCAAGCCTCTTGTACTTGTTGTCACAATTGTGAAAGGTTAGCAGCTGGTCGTACAGGCTGGTTCAGACGTCGTCCCATCATGTCCCAGACATATTAGATGGGAGAGATATCTGGGGAACGTGCCGGCCAGAGCTGTTGTTGAACACCACGAAGAGTACGTCAAGTGGTAGCAGTATTATGTGGACAAGAACTATCATGTTGAGACTGTACATCACCATCCAGTTGGAGGAATGGCAGCAGAACGGGTCGAACTAACAATGTACTGAATGTAGCGGGCACTGTTCACAGGATCCTCCACAGACACCAACGGTGAAAGGGAAGTCCAGCTCGTTGTATCGCACACGATGATGTACGCGACGTCGACCTGGCGAGCATCATCTTCCAAGAGCGTATTCGCCCCCGACATGCGAGCACATAACTCCTACGCAAACGGCCATCTCTTGCATGACGACAGAATCAGCTCTCGTCGCTAAACACAACAGAGAGTCGCTGCGTTCTCCAGACGAACATTTCACGACGCCACAGGAAACGTGCACGATACTGTCTAGTCTAGTGCATCGCTGCGACGAAATGAATGGTAGAACGCCATCTGTTGGCCGACGTCCTTGAAACGATTATGAGTTTAACTAAACTCCTCCAGTATGAAGTTACTGTACCCTCGTTCAATTGGACGCAGCACTCTTTAGGGTGTTCCATATTTGTTTTCCGTCTGTCTATGAAGCGGTTCGCCTATTTTCTATGTTTCAATTATGTCACTTAAATTCATTGTGAAATACCCAGTGTTTAAAACTTTATTGAAGTACTAATAAATCAAGCATTGAAATTGATTACAATTCTTACGTCTTTAGCATTCTTTGGTTTACAAATTCATTTTCGTTAAATCTAAACCTTACACTTGAGCTTTATTTATTTAATGCAATATATAAAATAAGCGTACTTGTAAGTTTATTAAAAATAGTTTTTAAAACTATTTTTAATGTTGCAGTAACAAAGTGAAATGGTTCGAGTACCATCTCCGGGTACCGTCTGTAGGCCTACATTATAATTGTATTAAAACTAGTCCAGTAAAGAGTTATCGAAAAAAATTGCTTTCATGAACATTGCTCTAAACTCAAATGCTAACCACGTTGGTTTTGATAGTTATACTGGCAAAGCAAGAGGCGGGTTTCATACCCACCTTTTTATGACAATTATATACAGCAAAACCCTTTTAAAAATTTCCCCTCCAAAAAGTTTTTTGCCTTAATAAAATTACACAAATTNTCAATTATATACAGCAAAACCCTTTTAAAAATTTCCCCTCCAAAAAGTTTTTTGCCTTAATAAAATTACACAAATTTGCACCTTGTCTATAAACGCCAATATAATTTTACACTACTAAGAAGTGTTCTTGACTAATAAGCCAAGCTCTTTCAGTCTCTTCATAACTTCATGAGACCGTCTTACTGCATTTTTTTTNAAGTGTTCTTGACTAATAAGCCAAGCTCTTTCAGTCTCTTCATAACTTCATGAGACCGTCTTACTGCATTTTTTTTTTTTACTAACTTGTGCACGTTGTAGTTTCATTCAAACTAGTCAAAAATAAGAGTAAAAACGTTTAATATCACTTGATTTCATTAACGGTGTTCTTACCTCAAACTCTAATCCACGTTTGCCATTGGCGAAGCAGTCCAGTGTTGGAATAAGGAGAGCTGCTCCTGCGCGGCTAGTACGCGCACTCTGTGGAGGGAATCTACTGTGACCAGGAATCAGCCAAGATCTGCAGCGCCCCGTGAAGACAAATCGCGGCGCGCACAGTGATTTACCTGCCTACTGCACGCGCGGGATGCTGGAGGATCTCCACCCCGCACGTCGTTAAACCGCCCGTTCCAGGCCGCGCAAGTTTTTAATTACGGGCCTGCTGCTGTAATAAGCGGGTTTACTGCTGGCCACACTCCTACCACCTCCTGTGCTAATGCACTTTCCCCAGCCCTCTCGTCCGTCAGCTCTTTATTTACGGCCATCGCCTACCCAGCGTCTCAATCGCAGAGGAGAGATGCCGCAGAGAGTGCGTACTGGCCAAACTCCTTGTTACAACACTGGACCACGTGCCAGCCAATACCTACAGATCTTTCCAGTTCACGTGTTAACCAGTCCAGTCACGGTTTTCATGAACGCGGACGGGTTGCAAATGAGTGATACTTTCCACCGGGTACTAAGCACAGCAAAGCAACAGTGCCCGCCGCCATAATACGCTTCCTTGTGGCTAACGTGGTTTGTGTAATTTCCTACACATCTTCGACATGAATGGTTTGTGCAACTTCATCGAGAACGCACAACGTTGTTCACTGGTTACTAGAAAAATGCTGAACGCAAGTACAGCGTATATGAAATATTACCCGATCTCAACACTTAAATTCAGAGATTTTGATGTATTACCAAGAAGAGATTGGCGCCAAACTAGACTCCACAGTCCTCTATACTCTCGAGAAGAAGTCGCTTGTTCATTGGCTGCCGCCACAGACGGAACTCATACTCCTATTTGACCCGGCCACACGGAGTGAAGCTACCAGAGTGCTGAGTGTTTACTATTGGTTCTGAGTCCTGCAGGGCGTGTAGCATGAGCGGAGGTACAATGACACACGTCAGACTAACCGATACTTGTATGCCGCCTAACTTGGTTACAGAATAGGTAAGTACGCAGATGAGAAATGGCGTGATGCTTCCTTCGATTTAAGCAAGCTCGGTCGCTCATTTGCCGCACGAAGATGTGGAAACATACCTTGTGTCAGATTGGCTATTGCACGCTGTGGAATATTTCCTATTGGTAGGACCAGTGACTTTTCGCGTAAAAATGGGAGCACACAGTAGACTTCAATACCTATATACACACCTCAGCTGTGGTTATACCTCCATTGGCTGCTGGTGCCGTGTCCGTCTTTGACCAAGCCACTCAGGACTAAGTCACTCCGACACTGAACCTTCGTGATTCGTGCGCAAACGGTTAACACGGGCCAGAACATTTGTTAGCCAATCAAAGAATCTGGAGTACCCTACAGTGCTTTGGACTGTATCTTGTCTCGAAATCTATTCGCGAAATATCACTGCCCCTACCTATTGGTCATGCTGCCACATGGCAAGTTAGTTTCAAGGATATGATTGGTGAAAGACTTTCCACCATACTGCCGGCCTGTGTGGCTTAAGTTCGCAGTCAATGCCACCGTTTCACATCTGTATTTCTAACACTTTAAGTTTTTGCCGACGTATTATTACACCATTTAATTCAACTGAGTTGCGTGTGTAGTTTTCTTTAACGTTTATATCAATCCCCTTTCTCCGTAGACACGGGTGAAGAAAGCTAGCAGTTTTATAAGGTTGCCTGCAACGTGTTATTACATCAGCAACACTCAAAGTGTAAATTACTCAAATGAAAACGATGGATCGTATAATATTCTACATAGGAAAAAAAACATTTGCTTGCGAAAATTTCAACTCTGCGTTATATTGGTAGAGAGCCGGCCAGTAATGAACGTTTTACAGTATAGTAAGCGAGTTCGGTGTTGTGTGAACCAATAGCAAGGCTGTAAACGGGAATACAGAAACGAACAGAACTGACGGTCGTGTAGCCGTGAATATAGGCGACTCACTTCTAGCTTGTCTTGTCAGTAAATCTGTAGCACATAATACTAAATAACAGAGAGGTGAAATTGTGGCACGTATTACGGTCTCGAGCCATACACTCCAGCAAAATGGCCTCACTGGCCAGTAATATTGCAGAGCGTCGTTCACCAATCAGCTCCTGGAGACCAACTTGCCAGCTTGCAGTCCGACCAATAGGGAAAAGTTCATGCCGTGCAATGACCACTCAGACCCAATGCCAGTTTCTACAGCTCCGCGCGACCAATCAGGGACCGAATTCACTTAAATCAAAAAGACCGCTATGCCCTTTCGTTTCTGTTTACATACCTATTCTATGTCTGTACCGCACTCGAAGTGTTAAGTACTCTGCACCTTGGAGATGTATTTTANAATGGCCTCACTGGCCATTAATATTGCAGAGCGTCGTTCACCAATCAGCTCCTGGAGACCAACTTGCCAGCTTGCATTCCGACCAATAGGGAAAAGTTCATGACGTGCAATGACCACTCAGACCCAATGCCAGTTTCTACAGCTCCGCGCGACCAATCAGGGACCGAATTCACTTAAATCAAAAAGACCGCTATGCCCTTTCGTCTCTGTTTACATACCTATTCTATGTCTGTACCGCACTCGAAGTGTTAAGTACTCTGCACCTTGGAGATGTATTTTANCTCTGTTTACATACCTATTCTATGTCTGTACCGCACTCGAAGTGTTAAGTACTCTGCACCTTGGAGATGTATTTTAAGGCGGAATGAAACAGTTTCTACTTGTCACGGAGGAAAACTAGCCACCATCAAGTCGGTCACTAAGCAAATGCAGTTACGTAAAATTTTCCGAATTGTGTAGAGAAGGACCCTGCTTGAAGAATAAACTTTGTTCTTCGCGATGGAGTGGGAAGTATAACGAAATATGTCCACATATTGTCAAATATTCTGTCGTAAATTGTATTTAGAAAAACGTACACTTACACAACTGTGTTATTTAAATATCTCAACTGAATAAAAAAATATAATGGTGAATTGATTGAAAATATCATCTTTAAGACTTTCATACGCAGATACCATTAGCGAAAGGAGAAAAGTACAAAGTTCCTTTTCATGACAACTGTATTTTTTTTTCGTACTAAAATTCGTAACGTTTACCCAATGAAGTTAGATTTGCTTATGAACGCCGAATGCCAAACACAGTTTTCTTTTTACTATTTGTTGCTGTAAACACCGCTGGATGGCGTCAATAATAGTTACAGAATAAAGTCAATGCTTAAAATTTTGGCTGGGGCAAGTACATATCACAACTAGAGCCAAACACTAACTTTAACACAAAAATATATCTAATTTATCAATTTACCGACAACTGATACGCGACCTCTGTGGAACAGCAGCGCACCTTGCGGTAGAAACTTCCGCAATTCCAAACACCCCCATAAGAAATACAGTTTCTGTCCTAATCTGAGTAGGATAAACCTTAAGGCTCCCGTCTACCTGGATCTTGTTTCCGCGTTTGAGGCCGAGAAGTGCGGGAGTGATAAGGGTGACACTGCCTCGCACATCATGTGCGCCATCGCCGCTAAGCGCAAGTCTCTGAACTGACGGCAGTGTTCTAGCCGCACTGAGTGTATGGTGTACCTGTGAGACTTTCAGCGGTGACCCTATTCTGTTATTAGTGGGAAGCTTGAAGGAAGGTACGATGCAGGGCCCTTGAGTAGTTTTGTATGCATCTGATGCGTATATTTCGAGCAACAACGCTTGTAAAAAGTCGTTTTTAGTTGTTTGGAGTACTCTGAAATATTGTTTCTAATGTACGTGACGTCTTGAAGGCACTCAACAGGCCTCGCCTAAAGTGCGTGTTCTTTTCGTAGATATGCATATTGGACGCAAGTTTAATAGTTTCGTGGAAAAGTGTGTATTTCAAAAACTATTACTTCGTTTAGAGTAAAATTTTAATCCGGATTGAACCTAAAGTGGACAGAAGAATCCAGATTGGAGTGATAGTATGAACACAACCGGACCGGACTGAAGTAGGAGTGAAAAGAGATAATCCAGCCCATTTGTCGAGGTGAACTGGAGTGTAGAATCCGGATTGAAAAGTTTACTTTAAACAATCGTTGGACTGAAATTAAAATAAAGAAGCAGTGGTCACCACATTGACTTGTTGGTTTGGTTATGTAAGAGGTTAGAACATTCCGAGACTAGCAAAATAAGCGTTTTGTTTAGAAATGAAGCTAAAAATAAATGTCTACGAAGCAACTGAGAACTATTTGGATGGAGAAATCTGTGGAATTCTTGTTTGTAGTTATGTTGGAAATTTTTTATATATTTTACGGTTACTGGTTTGAAAAAAGGTTACGAAAGATAGATTTGGTTAGGGTGGAAATGGACTGCACGGGTATTTTTGAATTTCTTCTAAACAATAAAAATTTTACGACATTTTTAATTATTTGTTTTCTAGTTCACGGTGTTGCTGAAATATGTCTCTAAAAAAATTTCAAGTTGATTCACTCCAGCTTCCCGCCATGATTACATGTCAATCCGGATTGAAAATTTTACTTTAAACACATTTTCAATCCTTGTTCGCTCCACATCAGCTCCGTGTTGACTCCAGTCCAAGTTCAGTCCAGTCCAGAATTCCACTCTAAAAGTAGTATATGTAACGTAGTTAGTGGCAGGTAGTCGCGAGTTCCAACTGGGCCTATTACGTCCCCGGATAGTTGCTTCGTCTTTGGTCTGGGGGAGATTCAGGCCGGAGGTGACCGTGGCACGTGATGGCCCTGCCCCGGCAGGTGAACCCGACACGAGGGAGGTGTAAATATTAGTCCACGGCGCAGACCACATCCAATCACAGTCCCTAGCATCTCCTACCCACTCCCACGCGGTCGGCTATACCCCGCGCACAGGGGATTGACACTATAATTTCCGAGAGAAATTGGATCCATTCAGCCACGGCGCCGCGATCGCCATGTCTGTGACGGCAGCCGGAGCAGATTGGGAGTGATGCTTTATGAGGTTTCACGCCCCTGCTCCTCCCCTACCCTCCGGCTGTTATCCTCTAGCTTCCTGTTAACACGCCCTCAGTGCATACTTCCAAGCACTACGCCCGAATGGGCCGCGGTGGTGTAGTGGTCAGACTATTCGCCTCGCACCTAGGCGAACCGGTTTCGATTTCCGGCGGAGGTCGCTCCAAAATTTTCACAAGTGGGAATCGTGCCGGACGATGCCGTTGGTCAGTGGGGTGTCTCGGCGATCTCCTGTTTCCCCCCGTTCCTTCATTCCGGTGCTGCTCCATACTCATCTCACTTCACCCTCATCGGCTCCCAAGACCTTGATGTTAAGAGCAGCCCAGATTTTTCCATTCCACTCCACTCGTATGAACACTGGCATTATTATCACTATGGGTGCTTTAATTTCCATATTATTTTTATTATTGTTTGTTTGTTATTTATAAAACTATAATTTTCTCGTTTGCAATAAATATCGATGTTGAAAATTTAGTTGTTAGATTTTAGTTCAGCAAAATTATTCTCGTTTTAAATTTCGTCCGGATTAATGTAATTGAATGTATTCAATTTTTTGATTTCCATTTTATTTTGAATAAATAAAAAATCATTTATATTTTAACAAATAAAATGCATCTATAACATTTATAAAGCTACCTGAGCTAAAAATATAAGATATACAAATAGTAATTTTTTAAATCATATTTATGATTTTTTTATACGTGTTTTGAACTATTGTGTCATTCGGCGCTGTGTCCATGTGAACAGAAACCGGGGAACTTCAGCAGCATATAAGACTTGGAAAACGTTTATTCACGGGTTTATTATAACAATTGGACCATATCTACTTGGTCATGTACTGAACGACTCTTCAGCTAAAGGCAAACAGGAAGAAATGTCTTTCCTGAACGACTCTTCAGCTAATGGTAAACAGGAAGAAATGTCGTTCCTGAACGACTCTTCAGATAAAGGTAAACAGGAATAAATGTCGTGACCGTATCTCGAGGAACGAATCGAGTTCATTAAAGAAGACTCTCGCCATGGTAGCAGCCAAGAAGTAAATAACTATGGCCCGAGCATGTAAAGAACTGAGAAGTTTAGGCTGCTCACACAAGAATTTGCGATGTTCGCGTACCTCTACCTGTGGCATACGGGCAGTACTTTATTCATATTCCTTGACTTAATAAACCTCCTACTTTGACACAATCACTTTTACTCTGAAGTTGGTCAGCAACGTGCGTAAGATGAGGCACCTGTTCCTCAAAAAACACGAAAGGTAGGGCCACCTGTATTTCACGAAAAGACGTAATGCGCAGACTAGATGTCAACTTCTCACGTGCAGGTTTGCACATTTCCTTTGGCTATTGGCTGCGTCTCTGTGCGAGAAAACATTTTTTATTCAACTAGGACCAATCAAAGAAAAGTTACCTTAGCATTGGACGTCCGTGATTGGCTGGCAGACACCTAAGACGCATGTGAGTAAAAATTATCTAATCGCGATATTGGTTCTGAACTAGCGTGTTTTGGAGTTCAACTAGTCGTGAAATTTTTTTGCAAAAAAAAAAAAAACAGGTGGCCCTAACCATAGGTCTACAAAAACTGCTTGACCTAATAAACGCTATTTATTCGCTTCACTGTTGAAGGTGGACCATTAACCGCCATTCATCTGTATACCTGATAAACTCCATGTGGAAAAGTGAGCAGAAGACAGGGTCATCTGTTTTCGCGGAAAGTTTCCACTATTAGTTGTAATCCAAAACACATAGGTTCTCCTTTCATGATTGGACGGCCTGAATCACCACGTGTCTGAGGGGTCTGCCGGCGAATCACATGTTCAGTGTAGGAGTAACTTAACTGGGACAAGTCAGGTCGTCAATGTCTTCTCGTAAACACATGGGCAATAACCACAGTGAAGTGACAAATATAAACGTAGCATATTGAAGTATACTGCGTGGGAATATTGTCGTGGAAAAGCGGAGAGTATGTCCGGTGAACTGGTTTTTCCTCTGCCGACCGTTTAGTGTGAAACTACCGTGTTAACTGCTGGCGTGTCGGCTACCGTGGATCACGGCCCGGGTGGGGGGTTGGAGGGGTGTAGCGGGACGAGGGAGGGAGGTGGCAGACCGCAACAAGGCGCGGCTGTGGTAAGGCACCTGGGCCACCCCCAGGTGCCGGCGTGGGCGCACAGGCCGGCGATGCCTATCTATCTCAAGGTCGCGTGGTCCAGCGAGGTGAGGTGCCCCTTCCACCGCGGTGGGAAACTGCAGCACCAGAGCTTGCGTGCCTCAGCATCTCTCGACCACTTCCCGTCCTCTTACACTTTCCCAGCATCCATTACAGATACTACACCCCCCCCCCTTCCNGAAACTGCAGCACCAGAGCTTGCGTGCCTCAGCATCTCTCGACCACTTCCCGTCCTCTTACACTTTCCCAGCATCCATTACAGATATTACCCCCTACCCCCCCCCTTCCACTGGGTTCAAAATGTCCTGGAACCGCCTCGCTTCCTCCACCAATCCACGGAGCGCTATACTCCATTCACGGGTACTTCCAACTTTTCTGAAGACCTGCTAAACTTCAGCTTCCGGTATATTCCTCCTCCTCGTGCAAACAAAGCTTAACCGAGTCTAGAAAATTACACCAAAGGGAGACAACGCACTGTACTCACTACAATAATATTATTCATAAGAACTCTTTCTCACTAGGCATTACCAACACACCTATTTTCTCTGTGTTCTTATTCGTATTAATTACAAATGAAATAATATAATTTATAGATACAATGTAAGTAAAATTTCAATTTTGATTTTCAGTTTTGTTCTGGATATCCCAACTAAGGGGATAGAGAACATGTCATTATGGTGACTTAGAACATGTCAATTTAACAAAAAATTAGATATTTTTATGTTAACACGAGTATAAAACGTTTGTGATAACATGGTCTGTTTAGGAAACAACGAAACATATTATACATGCAGTGATTTTTTAAAGTTTTTATTCAGATAATGTGAAGAAACCGCGAATAAACTATAAAAGAATACAGAGGCGAAACAGGCAGTTATCCTGTGAACTACAGCCGCACACGTCAGCAATACTGCGTCACTGGCCACCAAAATGACGGGACGCCATTTGCCAATCAGCGCGTGGCAACCTTCCCGCCATCCAACATCCCAGCCAATAGAGACTCCTCCACATCATGCAGTAGCTAATGAGAAACAAGACCCGTTCCCAGAGCTTCGCGCAGCAAATCAGAGAATAGACAGGAACACATCAAAGGAACTGTCACCCAGTTTCGTATCTGCGTTAACCAATCATGTTATTCTATGGTCTTCCAGAATAAATCCTCTGCGAGTGAATGCTGATATTTCAACATGTAGAGGACTAATGCTCGAGTTTATGTGCAGCAACGCTTCTATGGGAATTTATCTGGAACTTGCAGAAAAAATTTCCTTTATAAAAATGTATGATTACAAGAGACCCTACCACTTCGCTTTATAAGACGGCACCAAGCTAGACTCCACAGTCCTCTATGAGCAGAAGTCGCTTGTTCATTGTCTGCCGCCACAGACAGAACTCAGCCTCCAGTTTGACCGGGCCACACGGAGTGAAGCTACCAGAGTGCTGAGTGTTTACTAGTGGTTCTGAATCCTGCAGAGAGTGTAGGTCAGTTGCACTTGTGATCTCGGACCCTGTGTGTCGCTGCCTGAAGACGGGAACAGAAAGCATTTCCCGAAACGTCCCATTCTGTCGTGCCTGGCAAAAATACTGTGTTTGTGCGAGTTTTATCGTTGTCTTTGTTTTGCCAGTGTTGTCTTATTTGTGTAGCATATAACTAGACTGTGTTGTCTGTTGGTCGTATATGGTTTTTCGTGCATAAATATAGTTTATAAGTTTTTTGTTTTTATCTTGCTGTCCTGTTTTATTTGACTTGATTCCGTCATGGAATTTTCTGGATAAAATAAATCACTTTTATCTTGTTTTGAATTTTTTAAGCATGTAGGTCGCATTCCAGTGATTGATATAACAGATTATTTCTTCGTAGCGAAAAGAAATTATAGATCTTTTTTGGAGTAACACAGGAAAAATATGTGCTTGCGAAAAATATCAGGTGCTGCAATAAAATAATTGTGTAGAATAGTATATACATATCAAGTGAAGCTCAAACGACTTTTGATTGAATTAAAATATTTCTCTGCCAATTAAAATATAAAATATAATTAATTCTATATTTAAAATTATTTTCCAAAATAATTTAAATAAAAAAATTACTTTTACAACATTTAAAGAAATTAAAATTTACAAGTACCCTTGGATAATTGCATAATAAAAATACCAACTGTAGTTACAAATACATTTTTACCAATAAATAATTTTTTTAAATTCAATAATTAAAAAAAAACAGAAAATTAAGATTTTTTTAAATATTAATTTTAAAATATTATTATTTATTATTAATTTAAAATATTTATAAATTGAATATTTTGATATATATATTAATTATATGAAAAGTGGTCGAAGCTTCTCATGATGTATGCTACTGAGGAGAAAATGTAGAAGGACTCGAGGAGAAAAAATCATGTGAGATGGCCGCAGTATTGGCCACTGTCCGTCCCGAGATGCTAATCCCCATGTCGAGTCTCTGAAGATGTCCTTCCTACATAGCAGTGAGGGAGGCTGACTGTAACACCTCTCCACCCTCACTACAACAAACCTACGTGTCCGAGTGCACCGGCTGGTGCAGGGCGCGGATTACACCTGCTGACTCACAGCCTCCGCCCATTTCAACCCCCTCCGCAGTGCGACATTCTAACAAGGGATGACAGCCGAGAACATCTTTGCCCAAGGATTATCTCACTCTTTAATAATCTCGCACCCTGCCGTACCCAACACAAACCTTTTGCCACGCGGAAAATTTACGGGAAATAAACAACACAAACCCCGACTTTTTATTGCCAAGCTCAGGTTTACCCTTTTCAGCCCCCGTGACCATAATTACACATGGGGCTAAATTGCGTGACGTTTCCTTTTATGTCGGATTATTTTTAAACTTTTAACACAGAAGATCGCAACACCGTTCTTAATAATAATATTTGTTGTAGCAGCTGACATATGACTTCAACGTAATTCATAATACTGGAAAAAAATACTACCAAAATATGGGCTGTATAGAAGATATATTATATACTAAAGACATATTGGTCTAATTGGTCTATACAATTTTGTCCCTACTTATTGAGCCACCTCTTTTTCGCGAAACTGTTTGGCACAAGATAGACTTCAACTTGTTACGCGCATGCATGCAAAATTCCTCTCGCTATAGGCCACGTGTTTGTGTGAGAAGACAATTTGTTGTCGACTGGGCCAATTAAAATAAAGATACCCTGTCATTGAACGTCTGTGATTGGCTGGCAGGCACTTAAGACGCGCACGAGTTAAAATCATCCAACCGCGAAACTGGTTCTGAACTAACGTGTTTTTGAGTACAGTTATTCGCGGAATCTTTTCGCGAAGAGCAGGTGGCCTACCTATTTATTATAGTGGTTAATACACAAGAGTATTATGATTTATTCCACAGCTATGGGTAGGNGAGCAGGTGGCCTACCTATTTATTATAGTGGTTAATACACAAGAGTATTATGATTTATTCCACAGCTATGGGTAGGACCAGTGACTTTTCGCATAAAAATCGGAGCACACAGTAGACTTCAATACTATATACACACCTCAGCTGTTGTTATACCTCCATTGGCTGCTGGTGCCGTGTCCGTCTTTGACCAAGCCACTCAGGACTAAGTAACTCCGACACTGAACCTTCGTGATTCCTGCGCAAACGGTTAACACGGGCCAGAACAATTTTTTAGCCAATCAAAGAAGCTGGGCGACCCTACAGTGCTTTGGACAGTATCTTGTCTCGAAATAGTTTCGCGAAATATCACTGACCCTAACTATGGGTTATTTCCACGTCCAGACTATTATTTAAGAATATGTACTAAATTTTGCACTAGGATTTGGGCACAGATTTTCATGCTGAAAATTGTACGGTTTATTTTTCTGGATGTAATGTGAACGTCCAAGGACTGGAGAACACTGGAATCTTGCAGAAACTGCTATTCGAAGGAAACCGTAGAAGATGACTTCCCTTCCTTTGCTGCTAAGTTGTTGTTCGTCACTACCTCATTTCCTTAAATGAAACTGTATATTCTTTGGAGTCGTGGTCACGATTATCTCTGATAGAAACTCCGAAGAGGAGTTAGGAATAGAAGAATGAAGGGAAAGAAAAAAAAATGGCAGCTAACCACTAATGGGTACACTCCTGGACAAATGAACGTCGACAGTTTACCGTGCGTCTCGCTGACACTGCGACGGAAGTCTTTCGTGAAGTGTTGGAGAGTTGTGGTCCGAACAAAGACACGTGCGTTCAACTTCGGACAGTAGTGATCTTAGAATCTCATGGACCACTTCGCTTTGGGTCGTTTTTATTAGAGAAATTATAGGTTACTTCCAACTTTTCTGAAGCCTTGCCAAAGTTTTACTTTCAGTCTATTCCTCCGCCTAATGCAAATAAAGCTTATTTAAGTCTAGAAAATTACGAGAAAAGGACAACGCACCGCATTCGTGCGCACTCAGTTTAATATTTTTCATTAAAACTATTTCTTACTAGGAATTACCAACACATCTATGTTCTTTCTGATTTTATTTACATTAAATATTAGTGAAATATTACAATTTATAGATAAAATATAAGTAGAAGTTTAATTGAACCAAAAATATGATACAGGAGAAGAACAAAACGCTTGTGGTAATTAACGTGTTTAGGAAACAACCGAAAACGACATACATGGGACGATTTTTCAAAGATTTGATTAAAATAGTGTGAAGGTACAGTGAATGGACTATAGTTTATAACAACTACTTGTTTCATGAGTGGATGAAACAATTTGTGTCTGATGTTGAAGTTAGAGGTCGCAGATTTTCATTATCAACACTTTCGGCACTCGCTTAAATGATGTATTTTAATCACTGCCAACAGGCTACATGTGAAACGTCTACAGTGCGCCTTTGAGTAGGTGAACATCTCATTAGCTGTTACACTTTGCTTACGTCACGTCTTCATTTTCCTTGCCCACTCAGAACTTGTTAGCTGTAGCGACGAATGTCTTTTATTGGCCCGCTGTGTTGGAGGGCGTGGCTAGATTCACCTGCACCTATAACTAGAGACTCTAAAATTGTGTTACAAAACGGCACCATGCTAGAATTCACACTCTTTTTACGGATAAAATGACATGATAACCCTTCAACGATTTCAGATATAATATATAATGCCCCCACGAAGCATGTTTATGGCCTCTACTGCACTGGACAGATGAACAGAGTCCAGTAAAGTGCCATACTTGTGAGTGACGTAATTAATTCGTTATTTAGTGGAGTGGAGAGATTTGGGTGACTCTTTACGTCGAGGTGTTGAGAACCGATGAAACTGAAGCGAGGTGAGCATGGCGCAACTCCGGAAAATAGGGGGTGGGGGAAATGGGATATCCCAGAGAAAACCCGCCGACGAGTGGCATCGGTCGGCATGATTCCTACATGCGAAAATTCGGGAGGGACCCGCAGGAAATCGAACCCATTTCACCTATGTAGGATGCGAGTCGTCTAACCACTACACCACTGCGGCCCCTTTGTTTTTGAGACTATTACCTAGATACACACGTAGAACGTTCCTGTAATATCCTACATTGTAAAGTAATTTTTTGCATTCGTAAAATAAACTCTTTGGGAATTAGTTCAAAATAAATGTTTGCTATAATATACAAATAGGCGCAAATTACAGTAAATTTCAGATAACCTTGGTTTTTTAAGAGAGAGTTGAGAGATTTAGGCGGCTCTTCACAGAGAGGTCTTGAGAGCCGATGAGGGTGATTGAGGTGAGTATGGAGCAGCGCTGGAATAAAGGGGCGGGGGAAACGGCAGATCCCCGAGAAAACCCGCCCACCAGTGGCATCGTCCGGCACGATTCCCACTTGCGAAAATCCTGAGTGACCCGGCCGGTGATTGAACCCGTTTCACCATGATGGGAGGCGAGCAGTCTAACCGCTCATCCACCGCGGCTCCCAGCGAGGACAGCGGTTGTAAAAATGATAATGCTGCCTTCAGACTTCTATTACCGTAAGTAACGACGGTCAATGGGATGATGACTATAAAACATCATAGTCGAGGTTCAAAAATACGTGACAAAGGGACAAAAAACTTGGAACGAAATTAACTGAGAACAGTTGAACAAAGAGAACACGTGACGGGGCCTCCGGGAAATACAAAACTAAAACCCCGACCATAGAAGCAAGGTGGGAAGATGTAATAAGAAGAACGGCGGTTGTTATTTACCGCAGCATAATGGCTTGAAATCGGTAACGGAGGATATCTCAAATAGCCTTCCGAGTTCCCATGGTGGCGAGCGATCAGACAATGCGATGGTGTATTAGATGAGGAGACAGAATATAAACGTATACAGAAGCGAAATGGTGGTATATCTTGTTTGACGTGTGCGTACTTAATTCTGATTGGGCTTTCGATGACTTGGAGAAGGACCATTCTCTGACTGGCTGCGCCATTCTTTGGAACGTCTCCTACTGCTCCTGAGGATGCAATTACTGGTCACGAAATTATTTCATAATTAGGAGCACCTGTTTTTCACGAAAAGATTTTAGGGCAGATTGTGTTCCAGTGCGCTTTAGTTGAGAACCACTCTCGTGATTGGAACATTTGAAATGTTACGTTTCTTACCTGTCTTACGGTCAGTATAGGAGAAACATAATTCTGATTGGTTCAAGCAGTCAGTCTTCAGAAAGACAATCGTCCAATAGTCGAATTAAGACCGCCGGTGAGCACATATGATGTTGAAGTCTAGCCTCCGCGTAAATATTTTCGCGAAAAAAAAAAATGTGGCCCTGGCTACGAGTGGGGCCTCCTGTTTTTTGCGAAAATATATTTAACTACTAGCTGTACTCCAAAACACCTTAGTTCAGAACCATTATCGTGGTTGGATGGTTTTAAACCTCACGCGTCTTAAGTGTCTGCCAACCAATGACGGACGTTTGCTGTCAGCGTAACTTAATTATGACTGGCACAATTGTTTAGGAATGTGTCCTCATACAGACACGCAGCCAATAGCCAATGGAGGTATAACAACAGCTGAGGTATGTATATAGTATTGAAGTCTACTGTGTGCTCCGATTTTTACGCGAAAAGTCACTGGCCCTACCTATGGCATATGTGCAGTTTTAATTTGGTTATTGGCCACGTGTTTTTGTTGGGAGACAGTTACTTACCTTACTGGGCCAATCAGAATTAGGAGTATCCGTCGTTTTGCCTAAATTAGGCAAAACGGCGTTAGGCAAAACGACTTTAGGAAAAATGACTCTTAGGCAAAACGACTTTAGGCAAAACGATTTGAGGTAAAACGACAGTTGCTTGTCGTAGGTAAATTAATTCTATTTCATGATTAAACCCAAGAGTTTATCTTGTTCACATTAATGACATAGGTGGCCCCACTTTTACAATATCTCGAAACAACATGAGTGTTTGTCTTGTAAAAGGGCATTAAGTCCACTATAGCAGCAACAGATAGCGCTGCATGTCCTGGTTTTAAAACAAACGAAAATGTTCGTACAAATTTCTGCCAGAAGGCTGCGACGAACTCAAGACTTTACGCGTGAAAAAAGGTGCCAGAAATATAAAGTCATGTTTCTTCCATCTGTCCTGAGCTAACCACGTTTAAAATGTGGCATGAGAAATACTGATCGTATTTCTGAAGATCCTATACGTATTACTCGATGTGAGAGTGAAAATGTCCCACGAGACTAAAGCCCGGCGTACACGGAACTGTTTTTGCTACGAGTTTTGCTAATATATTATTTAAAAGCTAGCTAACGAGCTCCTGTCTACTCGCGGCGTCCGTCACTAGCCTCGCCGCGCGCGGTATGAGTTTCCTTGCGAGTCACTCCCTCAACTAGTCACGCGGGTAGCCATTACATTTTGTAACAGCTGGTGAAAATAATAAACAATGAACTCTGTACGACGAAGGAAGATTGATGTAATTACACTTCTTACAGTTTTGGATCATAAAAATAAAAATTGTTGACGAAAAAAAAAACGACCGTGGACAATAGAACGGTTACCCTGAAGGAACGAAAACTGCAATGTTTTTCAAAGAATTCGGGTGAGTACACCGACAACTTCTAAACTGTATACAAAAATGTTTCTTTAGAGCTTTTGTTAACGCTGCCAAAACAATCATGTTGCCATGTAAATAAAGTCTCGTGGCACGTTTCCTTTCTCTCATTGGCTGAGATTGGAAACTAGCAGAGAAACACGTAGAGAAAATATCACCATTCCAACTGCCGAACAATAGCAGACTAGCCAGCAGAACTTGACGTAGGCATTGATGTTCCCAGTGACAAGTACGCCCAGAGGCAGGCAACACTCCACGCATGCGATGTCGCAAGGAAAACCGTTCCGTGTGCGGCGGGCTTTGCACTTACCAGTGCGGTTTGATCTTGGGTAGAATGTTAGTGGTGTTGGAATTATTAAATAAATACTGTTTTTCTTATTTGAATGTTTTGTATGTAAAAGACCAAGTATTAGTTTTGTTCAGTAATACACTGTACAATATTTTCGTAGGGTTTGCGCGCAGGTACTGCAAAGCTGAGATTGCATACATAAAAAAACATATCACATAAATGACGCATTGTTTGAAAACTACAACTCTCATTACCGATGTGATATGCCTATATGAGACTAGCTATTTGCACAGGATAATATCCTTTTATTCTTTCCTACAGCACAAAGACATTTAATTGAACTGAAATGNTAGACTAGCTATTTGCACAGGATAATATCCTTTTATTCTTTCCTACAGCACAAAGACATTTAATTGAACTGAAATGAAATTATGGCTATGAAACACTTTTACGGAGAGTTTCAAAATAAATGTATGGTATAAAAAAATGTAAATTGTTGAAATCACTTAAGTATATAAAAAATATAAACACTAAATTTTATGATAATTTAACCCACCACCAGCAGTGGCGTAGGCCAGGATTTCTATATTAGAGGAGGAGTGGGCAGCAAATATTCACAAATAATAAAATTAACTAAGACATATTACAGTTTTGCCAATCAGCTGGAAAAGGACATGAAAATATATGGTCACTTATCATACATGAATTACTGTTAACGTAATATACCAGCAGTTTCTCAAGTTTGTTCGTGGAATTTATAGTATGAAAACTTCCGCACTTCTGTGGGAAAATAGTAATTGAACAAAACAAAGCACAACTANGTTCGTGGAATTTATAGTATGAAAACTTCCGCACTTCTGTGGGAAAATAGTAATTGAACAAAACAAAGCACAACTAGCAATATATAAATGTAACTGCATTTCAGATTGAATAAACAAGTAGTTGTAAGTAAATTTATTTTCCGATAAATNACGAAATGGGCTTGAAAGTAGATCTTTAGCAGGGCTTCAAGAAAGTCTCTTCCAGTCGTGAACTGACTATAGCAATATATAAATGTAACTGCATTTCAGATTGAATAAACAAGTAGTTGTAAGTAAATTTATTTTCCGATAAATNCTAGCAATATATAAATGTAACTGCATTTCAGATTGAATAAACAAGTAGTTGTAAGTAAATTTATTTTCCGATAAATATTCTTGAGTCACTTTGTCTGTTGCCCGTCACACCTAAATAAAGAAAGTTTTTCTGTTGGTTTTCTTTTTTATTTTCTGCGAAATTCTCAATCAGTGACTCTTGATTTACTTAATGATACAATATGTTACATAATGCAAAAAGCTGGCCTATGTTGCCATAATCGTGCTGTGTTTTGCGACACGTAACAATTAAGACAATTTAAATTGTCGTTGAATGTTATTAAAATGTTATTATAACTTTTGCTTCCTTACAAAGTTGCTGCTGCAGTTTCAACCCTGTAAAATGAAAGAAATGAAGGTGTGTAACTTGAGACTGATATTTTTTGCTATACTGGTGTCTTAGAATTCTTCTTTATTCAAGNGAAAGAAATGAAGGTGTGTAACTTGAGACTGATATTTTTTGCTATACTGGTGTCTTAGAATTCTTCTTTATTCAAGTTAGAGAAGGAAAACAGTAAACAGTCAACTTACCCAGCGATAAACCATCATCTCTATCCATCTCAGACGGCGCGCGTCGCCAACAGATAGTCGCATAATTGTGAAGCAGTAAGCATATCTCGTCGTCTCGCATCGCACCGTGACGGGTCGCTGTATCGTGGAAGCAGCTCTAACAACGTGCCGCCCTAGGTTTGCTCGCACTGTAGCTCCGCTTCTGTGCGCTCGGATGTTCTGTGCCGACGGACAGCTGCTCGCCGGACAACAGTTCTGACGTGCAGTCGGCCAAGTGGTCTCGTGACGTAACGACGTGGTCCAAGCGCGCAGTTGAGTTTAAAAAAAGTGAAACTGTATCGTGACGCGAGGCAGCGGGGCTCCGTGAGAAGCACGCGTATGGCGCATGAAGCCGTTACTTACCGCCGCCATTTGCCAGCAGATTGCGACACTGGCCCGCCACAGAGCACTTCGTAGTACAGAGACGGTGTATCGGCGCGCATTGAGAACTGCAGCCACACACCAGCAAGACGGCCTGTGGCGGCAGCAAATGAACAATTGAATTCTGCTTGCGGTAGTAGGGTGCTGTTTTTCAAAATGGTGGTTGTATACAAATTAAGGAAGTTTGTCATTTATATTAAACAATAACCAAATTCTATTAAAATTTGTACGCTGACAATGTTTATTCGAAGCATCGTAAACAGAGCTTATTTTTTAAAGTAGTTTTGTACGATAGCACCAAATGAGAAAATATATGTGTATGCCATATCTCGGGAACCAGTCAACCTATTTACATCAGATTCTCCATACAAGTAGCGCTGCTGTAGGCCACGTGTAACTAGCATGATTTAAATCGCTCAGAACCTTATTTTTAAATTGACAGCCAATTTGACATTCCAGGTAAATAAGCAATATCTGCCAAAACATTAGACTGATTATATATGAAGCTGATGCTCCGAATCCTACCTCCGTAATACAGTTGGTTGCATGCTAGTCTATGGTATGAAACTTCTTATGTTCGAGTGCTGGGTAACGCACGGGTGTAATTGTAATTGTCTCGCTACTGTAGCGTTTGCTCCTAGATCCATCGCTAATAATATCGATGTCAACGATACATCAAATCCTACTACCATTTAAACTTTTGAGAGTTACACTATAAATTTTCACAAACAATAGTGTAGTTATATCACTGTCTTTCGTAATGGTAACTGCATATAAGAGATCAGCGATTGTAGTTTGTACAGACGATTACAGGGATAACATAAGCGCGATCATTCAAACAACAGCGACTGCAGAAACTTTTCTGTAACTAGTCGATACATAAAACATAATAGGCGACTTGCACTGTCATGTCGTGGCGCAAAATTCATAAAATAAGCGTTGTCGGAGANTGATACATAAAACATAATAGGCGACTTGCACTGTCATGTCGTGGCGCAAAATTCATAAAATAAGCGTTGTCGGAGATAAATCCAGTTCCAAGTCTCGCGCTCCTGTTTTATGCGCGGCTTGTCCGCCCAACTGGCGTTCTTTATTAGCGGTAATCGCGTTATGAATGCCCGGGTTTACAGCCCGCTAATTCAGAAACCCCTCCCCTCCTGCCTTCTCCAATAGCCACATCGACGCCTACTCTGCCAGAGAACCCATAAAGCACCGCGGCGCGCGACCCAGTACGTTATATAACGAGTCCCTACCGCTTCCTGTTATAACTCAGTAACCCGCTGAGCATGATGAAAGTACCTGCCAGTTTCACTTACCTCCACGTACAACTAAAGCAGGGTGACGAGGGTCCTCTCAACCATTCCAGACCAATCTTAACTTACGGCTTCAGGTGTTGCAAACAACAAATTTTTGATTAGTGATGTATAGGGCAAGTGACTTTTCGCGTAAAAGTCGGAGCACACAGTAGACTTCAATACCATATACACACCTCAGCTGTTGTTATACCTCCATTGGCTGCTGGCGTCGTGTCCGTCTTTGACCAAGCCACTCAGGACTAAGTAACTCCGACACTGAACCTTTGTGATTCGTGCGCAAACGGTTAACACGGGCCAGAACATTTTTTTAGCCAATCAAAGAAGCTGGAAGATCCTACAGTACTTTGGGCTGTAAATTGTCTCGAAATCTTTTCTCGAAATATCACTGCCCCTAGTGATGTACTTAAATCGACACAACACATGTTACGTTATCACAACCAATAAGATGTAGGCTTTGTGTTCGGCTATAGTAATATGAACCGTTCATCCCCTACGTCGTGGACAACAGCTTACGAATCAGTCACCCACAGGGAAGATCATTGGTAGACACGGGGACACGTTAAACCTTAAACACATGTACCTTTGTAATTTGTTTGTCATTGGAGTATAGTTTACCTGGCACGCCCTGGGTAACACTGCGCCAATAAATATACACTTCACAATTGTGTGCCCCAACTACGCGCAGTCCAATTTAGAAAGGGCGTGGCTTCGCATCTGTGTAGTTGCCAATGGAAAAACGACGCCGTCTCCGGTATATACAGTACTGTAAAATTCAGCGTGATGCCAAACGATAACGCAAATTTTGTATGTTTCTAATGATTGGTCATTTAGTCAAGTGTACAGTACCTGTCAAAAATAATCTTCCTGTATGTTATGTACACAGTTTGTACACTGGGTCAGAATGGGTTAAGACATTGTTTTGCGGAATGCAAAAGACCACATAAAGACATGAAATTCCCTCCTTCAACCAAGTGCCCTGCGAAAAAGTCTCCCCTCTACACGTAAAAACTACTGAAAATTTATATTATTTTCACATGCAGTGGGTGTTATTAACTAGTCGTACAAAATAACACTTCGCTGCATGCCATTCATTGAAATCAAAAATATGTTTCAAAAAATTATACAGTAAATGTAAAACTGTTATACGAGTGTTTTTTTTTTATCTTAGACTGCAATGTTCTTTTGTATTAAGGCCACTGTGGCAAATTTCTATACAGCTGTCCTCCCGNTTAAAAATATGTTTCAAAAAATTATACAGTAAATGTAAAACTGTTCTACGAGTGTTTTTTTTTATCTTAGACTGCAATGTTCTTTTGTATTAAGGCCACTGTGGCAAATTTCTATACAGCTGTCCTCCCGCTAAAGCAAATCGGGTTCGATTCCCGTCGGTTTCGCTCCCGAATTTTCGCACGTGGGAACTGTGCCGGGCGATACCGCTGGTCAGCGGGGTTTCTCGGAATATCTCGTTTCCCCCACCTTTGCATTCCACGGCTGCTCCATTCTCACCTCACTTCACCCTCGTCGGTTTTCAAGGACCCCGATGTTAAGTGAGTGAGTGAGTGAAGAGATTTGGGCGGCTCCTTAACAGCGCGGTTTTGAGAACCGATGAGGGTGATTGAGATGAGTATGGAGCAGCGCTGGAATAAGGGTCGGGGGAAACGGGAGATCCCCGAGAAAACCCACCGACCAGCGGTATCGACCGGGACGATTCCCACCTTTGAAAATCTGGGAGTGGCCCGGCTGGGGATTGAAACCGTTTAGCCTTGGTGAGAGGCGAGTAGTCGAACCGCTCGGCCACCGCGACCCCTCCCCGATGTTAAGAACGGCCCAAATATCTCCACTGCACTTTAATTATAAAGGTGACCATACGTGTCCTGCTTCACGTATTAAAATATCTGATCACACTAACCTACAGTCATGCTTAGAGGCACCTGTTTTTCGCGAAAAGACTTCAGGACAAGTTGTGTTCCAACGCACTTTAGTTCAGAAGCACTTTCGTGATTGGATCATTTGTTAGGCGTCTTATCTGTCTGCCCGCGAATCACATACTGTCTTCACACAAAGACAAGTGGCCAATAGTCAAATGGAGATTGTAAGTGTGCACATAGGAATTTAAATCTAGCCTCCGTGTAAATATTTTCGCCTTAAAACAGGTGGCCCCAAACCAATGAGTTATTTCATTGGCTGCTGGCGTTTATACAGAGCCATTCACCTACATGTCCACTTTACAGGAGATGGCTACTCTATCGATAAGCCTTTTTTTACTGGCGAACAGTGTCCCTGTGGCGTACAACACAAATGTTTCGACCGATGACAGACTCCAACGAAGTAGCAGCCTTTTGATAGTTAGTCTGCCGCCAGATGATAACACTATTTTTGTAGGTCCCTAGGACACCCAAATTCTGCTAAAAGATTTCCTCTTAGGCTTGACTTCAATATTGTACGTTCTCACTGCTGATTTTT
Source organism: Clitarchus hookeri (assembly GCA_002778355.1). Lineage (NCBI taxonomy): Eukaryota > Metazoa > Arthropoda > Insecta > Phasmatodea > Phasmatidae > Clitarchus > Clitarchus hookeri. Next base: position 992,863 of record NQII01000195.1, on the reverse strand, counting down.
TTTTTTCGGTTATTGACTGCACGTCTTTGCGAGAAGACATTACAGTATTTGACTCGGCCAGTCAGAATTATGTCACTCCGATACTGGACTTCTGTGGTTGGTAAATGTCTGCAGCGCACAAATAATTTTGACGCGATGTACAGTTAACATATGCAGTTTCTTTAATGCTGTTCACAATAGTGTTCAATACAAAGCTGGGTGAACAATTATCACCACACAATTTAACAATAATTCTCAAAAAGCGCAATTTTCTTCACCTTCAAACAATATTTTTACCTCTTCCTTTTGAAACACAAATAAAACAAAGTAATGAGGGGCGGTCGTAAGGACCAAAAATCAAAGCCCTCACTACGTAAAACCACAAACCATTTTAAAAGATTAAAAAATAGCACGTTGACTTCTCGTATTGAATCAAACTCAGAGCGTTGCACGATGGGCCATGAGTGTTACTTTCATGAAATAAACCAATACACAAACAACAACTGGGGCGGCTAACAAACACATTAAAAACTCACACATATTAAAACACAAAGCGTTAAAGCGAATTGGAAAATGTTACCGTGAAGCGACTTAAGTTACTGCCAAACAAAATTTCGAACGACGACCGAAACATAATTTAGAAGAACCAAGCTCATCGACGGCACGCCCCAGAACAAACACGCAACGCCACAATTAATAAAACACCTAATCTAAAACCATTAAATAGCCCAACCACGGACACACACACTCATGACTCGCCGTAATTTGACGCCCCAAGGGGAAGCGCTCTACGTCAAAATAACGATGCACGCCTTAAGACGCGCAGAAGGGAAGTGGACAGCCGGCAGTCGTCGCCGACATAAGCGTAGACGACAGTGACATAATGCGCATGCGTGGGGCCGAGCAAGGGGGGGAACCAAGGAGCAACGAGCACAGAGAGGAAACAGGAGAAGGAAGCCAAGCGCGCACGCGAGCACGCCGCCGAACACCAGCGCAGATGGCCTCACAGAGTAGAGAGCGCAAGCTAGCGGCGCAAATATGCGCAGGCGTTGCAACAAGCCGATCACAAAAGTGGACCTGAGCGCAACTGTTTTCAAATTCAATTAACGCGTTCGGTCACCGCGTCCACAATAGTGGACATGTTACACGTGAACGGTATTTATGGTCATTACTGTACCCAGCCAGGAATCAGTATCCAATGCCTTGAGAGCCCTCCCGACGGGTAATCTGATTTGTCAAAGTCATTACACCTCTCGTTTATTAAACCCGTTAATGTAGAATTTAATTTTTCTTTTGAGATGTTGCAAAAGCAAAATTTTTTTGATGTGAAAAGTAATTGCGAATATCTTATAACAACTGGTACTTTGGAAGCCATGGAAAGGTTTCAGTAGATCCATGGCACGGGAAGCAACAAATTATATAATAGTTGGTATGTCAGCAGCAACCAATAGCATTGACCGAGGGGAAGGCGGTGTTCATATTGGCGATATTTTCTGGGCTTGTACAGCACCGACAATGATATCTCCTATTCTGCGACGTGTTTGAAGGCGGCGAGTATACTCGAGATAATATGTTGAGGGGTTAACAGCCAATGGCAACCTCTGTGAGCATGTAGCGTGTTGTTAACTGGTTGCAATAAGTACACTGTACACAAATACAGGACACACCAAAATATTACACGGTTGCAACACTTCGGCTCAATAATTAATGCGTGACCGAACGGGTTAACACTTATCGCGAAAAGGTTTCCTGTCTAGTTGCATTTCAAAACACTTTAGCTCAAATCCAGAGCATTTTAATCTTTCAGGCCCACTTTCATTTGCGGTTTCAGGTGTTGTAGACGAAAGAGTTTATGATGCGTGTTGTACTTAAATCGACACAACACTTGTTTCGTTGTCACAGCCAATGAGCTGTAGGCTACATTTTCAGCTACGGTTACATCACCCAATTATGACCTAGACCAGTAAGACGGTTTGCTAATCATTTGCCCACAGGTAAGATAATTGGTCATTGATAGAGACCGGAACAATTCGCGAGTTCAATGACCTGCAGACTAGACTCTACAGTCTTGTGTACAAATAAGCCGATATTAAATGCACATTGGTTGGCTGCTGTCACAGTGGAAGGCAGCGACTGGANGTCTGCTGTCACAGTGGAAGGCGGCGACTGGACCAGCGTTCTCCAGGAGGTGTCAAACACCGTGTGCACCAATGGCTAAAGATATATCAACACACGTGTTATGAATTATAGCTTGTTTCAAAATGAATTAGCGAATTTTTCAGGTCTCTAGTCATTGAGCTTCGCAGTTTCGAGTAAAGACCTAATAATACCTACACGTGCGTAATGCAGACACGCGAGTACACTGGGTCTGAACGGGTTAAGCTAAAGTGAGGGGTCATGGAGTACACAGGAATTGTTAATTATGACAATGGATAGTAAGGAATTGTTGGATCTGCTCTCGTGTTTTCACGCGCTGCTCGTCTTTANGAATTGTTAATTATGACAATGGATAGTAAGGAATTGTTGGATCTGCTCTCGTGTTTTCACGCGCTGCTCGTCTTTACCGGCGTAACTTACACAGCTGTTATCATGCGGTAATCTGAATCGTTGTCGCCGCTGTTTGAATACAAGCTCGTGCGAGGAAGTGTCGGAGACATCGTTTGTTGTCGAGAACGTGTTCCGCAGTCCCGTAGACTTATTAGATCTGCTGCCGATAACATTAAACACAAACATATTTATATTGGTCCTGGAGTACGACAGAGCGTTGGTTTCAAATGCACTCACTCGGCAACTAAAAANGTGTGATTCGTCATGTTCCAGAGAAGGAGAAACCCTCTCGGGCGACCGCATACACCGGTAAGCTCCCTGCACCAACAACACAGACCTCCTGGCCTCGTCAACCCTGTCGTAGTTTAGTGACAAGACTGTACCACGGAATACTTACAGGTACGTGGCTTCGAGGCACAGCGCCCAGCGCCTCGTCGCTGCTACGTGCTACGTGCGCTGAAACTACGCGCTATACTTACGCTGTCACGCATCCCTGTGCAAATCAGATCTATTATTACACGCGATGAAAACCCCTACATAAAACTATAACGACTCCACTCTTTTTTTCTCCTACTTGTTATAAGNCCCCTACATAAAACTATAACGACTCCACTCTTTTTTTCTCCTACTTGTTATAAGGAAACTGCACCGGCAAGCTCTAAAATACGATTTTTTAAATTTAATTTTAACTGGTTTTTATTTAGAATAAGCATAGCAGTACATAAACAAAAAAACTACAGGCCTAGACAATCGTTTTAATATTTTATGGCAAAAAGTCGTGTTCCCAGGACATTCATTTGCTAAGATACGCATTGACGCGCAAACAACGGATGTCGCTTCAATTGCGTTGCAGTGTGTTTGAAATACGCGTTTTTTTACAATGAAACCACTTAACATGTTCTCGTTTGAAAAGAAAGAAAACACACTTCAGACGTGGGACGAATAACTCTCCAAAGACATCACGCATTTTAGAAATACTATTCCCGAGCTCTCCAGCAGAGCTTGGAAAAGCTTCTTAACACTGCAGTATTTCAAAATATGCTGGTCGGAAACATGCAAATCTAAGTAATATAGGAAGGACCCTTCACTGAGCTTTGCTTCATATTTACAGCAATAAAAGCACAGGGCGACTGCTTGAAGTGCCAGAGGTACACGCACCACGACGAGCACTGCACGCCAGTTTACAGGTGGTCTGTCTACACTTGTGTACCTGAAACGCGCAGAATAACCCCAGGTAGGCACCTTAAGGTCCCCGCAGTGCTTCAACTGCGTTGCAGAGTGTTTCAAATACTCGTTTTAAGGCCAGTATGCATTAAGCTTGGAATGGCATAAAAAAAAACCTCGTTTTTGTATGAAACTGTTAAACATGCGTCCATTGTGCTGATCTACGAAAGGAACACGCACTTCAGACGAGAGAAGTTGAGTGCTTTTAAAATAACACGCACGCTATAAATGCAATGTAAGAGTTCTCCAAAACTGCTAAAAACTGCTTTTCCAAAGCGCTGTAGCTCAAAATATACGCACCAGGAACACACACAAATGATAATAATAACTTGAGCAACTTCCTGTTACAACGGCCTGAAAAGTGCAAAATAACCAAACATAATATTTCCTTTTCTCTTGTCTCCGGTTCGCAACACAGATGCCCAAGGATCTGTTACCTTCTCTGAAGTCATGTATTTAAAGGAGAGAGAGCGTTTGCTTGTTTGCCGTTTGTTTACAGACGAAGAAATTTCGCCGGTTGGCCTGGCAATGCGCCAGACTCGTTAATCGACACGCCCCTACGCACTGTCGTCGACTCACTGGCCTCCAATATACACGAGGATTTAACACGACGACACTAACTGAATATTGTACGGTAAACCACGACCCGCCGACCACAGAGATGCCGAACCAACATCGGACGTGCATCGTCCAAGAAGACTTACGTACTGTTTGCTTGTATGTCAAACATGGGCATAGTCAATTGATGACTACTTCCAAATTTTCTGAAACCGTGCTCAAGTATTACTTCAAAGATATCCCTCCGCCTCAAGCAAACAAAGCTAAACCTTTTCACGTACACGTTAACTTTTCCTTTCGGGTGTTGCAGACGAAGTTGTTTTATTTGAAATGTACTTACGAATGTCTTATAACAATTGGCACTTTAAAACCAATGGAAAGAGTTCCAGTAGATCCTTGAAACAAGTCCCAACCAATTATAGATAGGGGCAGAGATATTTCGCGAAAAGATTTCGAGACAAGATACAGTCCGAAGCACTGTAGGGTCGTCCAACTTCCTTTGGTTGGCTAACAAATGTTCTGGCCCGTGTTAACCGTTTTCGCACGTATCACGAAGGTTCAGTGTCGGAGTTACTTAGTCCTGAGTGGCTTGGTCAAAGACGGACACGGCACCAGCAGCCAATGGAGGTATGACAACATCTGAGGTGTGTATATAGTATTGAAGTCTACTGTGTGCTCCGATTTTTACGCGAAAAGTGTGAAGATACCGTGAATCGACTATAAGTAGGGACACCCGAATTTCGCGAAAATATTTCAGCACAAGCTAGATTTCAATACCCTAGGGGCGAACTAGCAGTTTTATTTTGCTTATTGGCAGCCTGCGTTTGCGAGAAGACATTTTCTTACTTGACGGGCCAATCAGAATTAGGTAACTCCGGTTCTGTACGTCTGTGATTCGCGGGCAGACACCTAAGACGCGTAACACCTATATCAACCAATGGCAACAGTGGATATGAGCTAAAGTGTTACGAAATACAACTGGTCGTGAAACCTTCTCGCGAAATTTGTGTGTCCCTAAGTCTAAAAGTGTCTGATATATGCTTTTTGTTGATAATTTTTTGTTGAGCAGTTATCCTAAAAATAGTCTAGCCGATACGTGTTTTTCCCTTTAAATACGTTTACCATTTTNAATTTTTTGTTGAGCAGTTATCCTAAAAATAGTCTAGCCGATACGTGTTTTTCCCTTTAAATACGTTTACCATTTTCTTTTAATTTTCATGCAGGTGTTGAGTACCCAAGCAATTGCAAGAACATGTGTCGTTGGTACATGAGTTCAGCCTACATTTTATGTTAAATGATGAGCACTCGTTTATTAGTTAATATATTTTAAAATGTTTACTAATACTGTTTTATTATCAAACAAATATGTGTAACCCTTCGGTGTGTGGGGTTTATATTTTCTAATGACGTCATAATCATGTGTACATTAATGTACGAAAAACGTTGTCATGGTGTAACTTTGTCAGAAGGACGGTTGTCGGGGAAGCAGACTAAGTGTATAAGGGTACCTGTCATGCAACCAACTGCACCCTCTGTTTGACTGAGAGAGTTACACATAGGCGATTGTTTTGAACATTAATGTACACGTGTTTATGACGTTATTAAGAGCTATACACATCTGAGGCTTACACAGATTTGTTTTATAATAGCATGCCACCCGCTATTTTCTCAGTGAACGTGGATGTCACCCAACAACTGTTCTCAGATTTCTGATCTTGTTTCAAGACAACAGTAGTCAAGGAACTGTTCTTTCACCTCAAGTAGGTTGTATTACTTTCAAATAAAAAAAAATTGAAATATAGATTTACTATAGGTGTAGGTCGTATAATGTTTTCTATCTCATTTTGCATAGGTTATCATCTCACAGCGTTTGTACTTGTAGTTGAGAATCAACCTGTGTAGACTACAATGCCTGAATTTACCCAAAAAAATATATTTGCAATACCTACCGTTATAAATTAACCTATTTATTCCCATATTAATGTAATATTTCCGGTGTCGCAAATCAGAAAATTGTGTATGCGTGCTGTATTGAAGTTCATGATAAAGAACATGTTTAGTTAATACAACAAACGAGCTGCAGACGTTGTGTGAAGTGGTCGGAGATATGAACCAGTCTTAACGCAGAGTGGTAGCACAGTTTACTAATCAGTAGAGACCAGAAATATTCGTGTTTTCAATTACCTGCATGCTAAACTGCACAGTCTCGTGTACGATAACGCAGATNAGTAGAGACCAGAAATATTCGTGTTTTCAATTACCTGCATGCTAAACTGCACAGTCTCGTGTACGATAACGCAGATCAATAATCTTCATTGCTTTCTTGCTGTCGCAGTGGAAGGCGGAGGTCGGCCTGCATTTCGTCGTGTGCTTCTTATTNCAATAATCTTCATTGCTTTCTTGCTGTCGCAGTGGAAGGCGGAGGTCGGCCTGCATTTCGTCGTGTGCTTCTTATTGGTTCAGGATTCTTCAGGACGTGTTAAATAACGCGTGGACCATTTGCAGTGGCTCAACCAAAGAGGTTTTGAATTATATCTTTATCCAAAAAAAACCCACGACTTATTCAGGTCTCTGCTAGTAAGTTACCCACAGGGAAGATCATTGGGCACTGAGTCTCGCAGAGTGCAGTACCGGTCAAATATCACCTTCCCGTGCATCGTGTAGCCAGTTGTCTACACTACGAATGAAAGGGGTAAATTGGGTCGTGAAAGTGTTCATATTCACAGAATGCTATAGACAGAGGTAAAACTAGGCGTAGTCCTTCCTGCAAGGCTCGAATGTCTTGGGTCTCTACCTGAAGTAACCTCCCTCGCAGCAACCAGCGAGTCCCTTTCATTTTGGCACCTCTGAGGAAGGCTACCGCAACATTACCTGATTTCCAACGTCCCCCCTCCAACCACAACTAGAGACCGATTTGATTCTCACCAGCCCATAAAGCCACCTGGCCACGTGTTCCGATCGCCGGCCGCATCGCTCACACTCAGCCCCGAGTTGACCGCAAATTGCGCTACGTAACGCAGCGACAGNCGCCGGCCGCATCGCTCACACTCAGCCCCGAGTTGACCGCAAATTGCGCTACGTAACGCAGCGACAGTGTTTCCCATTAACACCCGGGAGCACGGCAGGTGGTTACTGCCACCCCTCCCTGACCGCCGGCCGAGATTGGAAAACATATTGACTGCCTTCCCCTTTCACACAGACAGCAAATAGAAGGCGATAGCCTACTGTAAACAGCCTCCTGAAACGGCCCATTTCACGAGCACTGAGTTCCCCCTGGATGGCAAGTTAGGCTTGACGTCTCTTCGACAGCGGGGTCATTACAGACGGAGCAATTCACTCACGGAGGCAGGAATGGGGAAGGAATCGACTATGTCCAGATAGTCGATCATTTCGCGTTATAATTATGTATCCAGGTAGACGGCATGCACAATTCCAACATTAGGCGATTTTATAGTATCCAGCGATTAAGGTGAGTTCGCCGATAAAGACCCTGTCATTGCGCGTTATGATTCACGACCAATAGAAAACACTCAGCACTTTGGTAGTGTAACTGGGTCGAACAGGAGGATGAGTTATGTCTGTGGTGGCAGACAATGAACAAGTGACTTCTGCTCGAGAGTGCAGAGAACTGTTGAGTCTAGCTTGACGCCGTCTTATAACGCGAAATGATGCAGTCTCCAGCTATGGCCTGCAGTAAGGAACGAGACCAGCATTTGCCTAGAGTGACTTCGGGAAACCGTGGGAAACTTGAATCACGATGGCTGGACCGGGAATTGTACTCGGGTCCTCCCGAATGCGGTATATTGTGTCAACACAGTGCCATCTCCCTCGACGAGATATACATAAGAACTGGACAATTTCGCGAATTAATGTTAGGACAAGCTAGACTTAGGGGACATGTACATCTCTGTTCTGTTTGCTTTTGGATCACTGTGTGTAAGAGACGTCCAGGTGAATTCTGAGCTAATAACAGAAACAAACAACGAATCCCGTCCCACCTGCTCTGATAAACTGGTTACAAACTATAACAGCAGCCGGAGGACAGAAAAATTAAGGTTCGAAAATACATACAACTGTAGAGCCAAGCCTATATGTCATTTAAAACGCTCAATTTATCTGTCCCTAGATATACAGGTAGGTAAGGGGTAGGGTAGTTTCCCCGAATTAATTTCGAGACAGACTAGACTTTGGCCTCGTTCAGTCACCGTGTCCGTTGAAAATAAGTTATTAGGGACATCCGATTTTCGCGAAAAAATTTTTCATGACAGTGTTTAAAAACCTAGTAGCTCAGATCCCGTGTTGCTATTGGTTGGTTCACTTCCTACATGTCTTACGCATCTGGCCACAGAGACGTTCACAAAGGCAGTAACCCAATTCTGATTCGCGAGTCAAGTGAGGAAATCCCGAAAATAGGCGGTCAATAAGCAAAGAGTAACTGCTGGACAGCCCGTAGGGCACTGGAATATATCCTACTTGGAAATATTTTCGCGAAAATCGGGTGGCCCTATAAATTATATTTTAGACCAATCCGGTACACAGCGAACAATCAGTGTCCAATGCATTACGAGTCTTTTAATGTGGCTAGTCTGGTTTGCGGGATTTTGCACACCTCTTTGACACGAACGGCTAACGCCAATGGCATCGAGCACGCATCACGTTGTTCACGGCTACAAGAGAAGTGCTGAACACAAGTACAGCGCAGGCCAAGTTATTACGTGACTGCAACATGCGAACTCGGAAATTAATATGTGACCGAACGGGAAAATGTGGGTCTGAAAGGTTTCATTTAATGTTAACAGAACTCATTAATTTTTATTTTATACGCTTTCGAGTATGAATAGGCACCAGAGTAATGTTATTACATAACACGCTTCCGAGTGCGAATAAGTGAAACTTATTATTTTATACACTTTCGAGTATGAATAAGCGTAAGAGTAACGTAATTATATAACACTAGCAGTGCTCGCGGCTCCGCTCGCGAGGACTACAGAATTATTGTTTAGGTTTTTAAAAAATGAAGTTGAATTTTAATTAGTGTTAATCTTCTTTACTCTATACATATTATAAAACTCATTGTCTTGGTGAATTAAAGTGTAAAAACACTTATTAGTATTTCTCTATTATAGATAGATATATGCTACCGCGGAGTTTTTTTAATGTCTTTTTATTCTGCACAATTCTTTACTATGTGATATTGTTCCTTCTTTAACGGTTTATCAGCGTATTGCAAGAGAGCGCGCTGGCGGCTAACTTTTTTTCCGACTTGATTCACTATTATCTTCACTGCTTATTCCTTATGTTACTTTACGTAACAAAATATATACTAAAACCTGGCCAGAGAACATAGCTATTAATTAAAAAAAAAAAACGTAAATCGGATACGTGGTTCTCGAGTGATAAGCGCACTAACAGACAGACAGACAGACAGACAGACAGAGAGACGTTGAATTTTACAATATGTATAGACGCCTTGGAGTACGAACAAGGGTAAGACTTATTATTTTATACGTTTTCGAGTACAAACAGGCGTAAGAGCAACATAATTATTTTCCCAGCAGCCTCACTGTGTGGCTTGTTGGAATCCTGAAGTTTGCATTTTAAGTATTATAATTACGTTTCTCAAACATTACCGCTTTGACATGCACAACCCGCATTGCTTAGCGAGATTAGAGACTCTTCGTTGTCTTAGCTGAAGACAGAAAAGCAGACTCACGCAGCTCGTCCAACGCACTCGTATCACGCCCGGACGACTTGTCCAACGATTGTGCGTGGTTGCCGGGCACAGGAGCTGGAGAGACGAGATGACGTGCCCACTCGGCGCGCGGGGGCGCGTTGTAGCCGCCTGCCGCCGTACGTGACGGCCTTAGATAGGCTAGCACACCCCACACATGCGCGCACGCACGCACGCACATCCGCGAACCCGCAACAACACGCGCAGGCATCGAGGCTGCTTTCGCACGGGACACGTAACTGCAACTACACGCCGTCCACGATAAACTGAGGCCTTTCTGAGAACCTCGCCTAAGACCTACTTGTATGTACATTGGGCAACCTTCCACCACACGTAACATTAACTTTGCTGTGGGTCTAACCACTGCGTCGGACCAGTCAAACCGTACATTTATTAGAAAATTAAAAACATTTACAAATGTGCTAATTCTCACAATTTCCCGTCTGTCGTGGTAGTGAAAAGCGAAATAGTATGGTCTAGTGTCTATTCACGATTACTTCACACTTTTTGAATCTAACCTTTGAAAAACCACCCTGTGTATAACGTGTTTGGTTGTTACTTAAATGTTCCACGCATCACAAGCGTTTTAACACTTATGTTAAAGTAAAAGTACTTTATTTTTGATTAAATTGAAGGTATACTTATAATTTGTCTATAGATTATATTACTTCAATTACAATTAATCTGAATAAAAACAGTGAGAAAGTATTCATGTTCGATTACCTAAAGCTCACGCGGAAGCTCCTCTTTCTGGTTGAATGTTTTTGGCAAGGGTAATACTTAGTAAGAAATAGTTCTTATGCAAAATATTATTACACTGAGTGCGCACGAATGCGGTGTGTTGTCCCGCTGATGTAATCTTCTAGATTCAGTTAAGCTTAGTTTGCGTAAGGCGGAAGAATATCTGGAAATAGATCTTTAGCAGGGCTTCAAAAAAGTGTGAATTAACTATATTATAGAGTGCTAACGCATAAATCAACACGTAATTATTCTGTTGTAAACTCAGCTGTGGGCTTGCTTCAGTAAATGCAAGGTGTGAAAGAAGCGGGGAAGGGGGGGGGAGGGGTGCGGTATGAAGAGCGCAGATGCGGTGGAATGCGCGCGAGGCCGCGACGACGACCTTGAGGGCCGATGACATCTCCCCACCTCGGGCTGCTAGGCGTGAGAGAGAGAGAGAGGGTTGGAGAGAGGCAGAGAGAGTGTGTTTTTGCCCTCGGCGGGACGACCAGACCATCGCCCACCTGTGCAGTTCGCCCAGGGCCGCACAAAGTCCATCGTCGTCGCCCGCCATCTCGCCGACATCGGCTTCCATCATTTACTTAACATCCGTAACATATCACCCCGAGTACACTCGTTCACGTCTGACATGTTGCAGAGTAGTTGAGATCGTGGCCGGTGCTGGGCAAGTCCGTAAGCTAACACCAATACGGACATCGTCTTTCCCTCGCCGGTGCTGTTGGCTGCTGTCGACACACCGACTGTTTTATAATTTGTTGCCTCCACCGAAAACATTTCCATCGGTTCCAAAGTGTCAGATTTTTAAAGTCGTTTGTAAGTACTTATCTCACCATATATATATATATATATATATATATATATTTCCTTTTTTGCAACACTTGAAATGAAAGCTTTATGTGTACGTGACGAGTTAACGGCGACAGTGTGCAGCTCCTGTGTCCGCGGTCATGTGTAGGACAACACTCGGCAACTACGACACAGCCACTGCGGTGCGGCTGTTAGGGTGGTCCTCTTCCACCAAGGCGGACAGGGTTCGATTCCCGGTGGAGCCGCTGCCGGATTTCCCCGTGTGGGAATCGTGCCGGGCAGTTGCCGCTGGTCGGCGGGTTTTCTCGGAGATCTCCCGTTTCCCCCACCCTTTCATTGCGGCGCTGCTCCATACTCACCTCAATCAACCTCATCGGCTGTCAAGACCTCTCTGATAAGGCTCCCGCCTACCCGGTGCTCGAACTGCGTTGCAGTGTGTTTGAAACACATGTTTTTCCACGAAACTATTACACGCACGCCCAATGTGCTGATCAACGAAAGGAACACACTCTTCAGACGACGGCTGTTGAGTAATTCCAAGATGTCACGCACGTTAGAAACACAATTTCAGAGTACTCCAAAACTGCTAAAAACTGCTTTTTCGTAGTTCCGTATCTCATATACGCGTCAGAAACATATATAACTACTCAAGGGCCCAGCATTGAACTTTCCTTGAGACTTTCCACCATCAAATTAATTAGGGTCACCGCTGAAAGTCCCATAGGTACACGCAATGCGACTATAACACTGCGCGCTAGTTCAGAGCCTTGCGCTTAGCGCTGACGACGCGCTTGATGCGCGTGGCAGTGTCGCCCTTATTGGTCCCGCGCTTCTACGGCTCGCACGCGGAAAAAGCTCAGAGGAAGGCGGGAACCTTAATATCCGCCCAAACATCACCTCTCCACTCCACACAACTTCTTTCGTCGTTGTAAGTCGCCGGTGAGGAACTAGCACAGCATTTGTGCCCGCTCTACTGTAAACCTTGAATGATAGCAACGCAGAGACAAGCAGAACTTGTGTTCACAGGGCAGAGACACTTTCATTAGCTGTTATCTTTGCGTCAATTCTGTCTGTTGTTGCTTGTTATTAAATAATCCATATTTTTGTTACTGGTTATTGAGAAACATGAGTGGTACAATCCTCAAAAGTAGCGCGAACAAATTCTTAGGTGTATGGAAGTTTAGCCTTTCACCAAATCAGTCCCCAAATTTCTCCGTTATCTACTTGCGAGTAAATAATTGCATCCGTGATGTATTTGTGAACTTGATCTCTCTCTCCATACATCCAGTCACTAATGACTTCGCTGTCGACGAGACATTGAGCCCTAGCTACCTCCTCTCCGATATAAAAATGTTATCTGCCCTACAACATCCTGACAAAACCAATTCCAAAGAAGGTGATCTGCCAATGGATAAAAAATTCAACCATATTAATATTTTGTATTGAAAATATATTCAGGGGTAGTGAAAAAATGAGTTGATATTTTTATTTGTGTTAGCATGTAGACTAATTATGGAAATCTTCTGGTTTTGATACCCTCGTGCTTACTTGTTGGGTCAAGTCTGCTTTGAAGTCAAGCTACACTGATGTCCAAGCCGGCAAATAGTTCTTCTTTCAAGTAATTAAATGTTCCGTCACTTCTTTTTCTCTACAATTTAGTGGCAGTTAAACTTCACGACAGCAAACTCTGAGGGTTTATTGCATCACAAAATATTTTTAAGCTACTTTTATTGCTAACATCTTCTCGACTCCAGAGGGATGCCAAATTCTGGAACATTCTTTGAGACATAAACTTCTCCGTATTCTTTCAGTACAACGCCACGGGATTCTTCATTCATTATTTGCCCTCTCTATCTTATGGCGGCAGGATGAAGAACTAGTTTCTTGGATAATGAGACGCCTCGTTCTTGCTCACGTTGTGTCTAATATTCTGCAAAATTAGCCTTGATTTCAATCTGATTTGTTACACGAACATCCACTGAAGTGAGCTCAGATTGCTCATTAAAATAATCTGAAATTCAATTTCATGTCAGAGCCAGTTTCTATGGCGCGACTAGCCACACTCGTTGTCCATTCCAGTCACGGTGTCCAGTGTAACGGATACATTCCAGTCACGGTGTCCAGTGTAAAGGATGTATTCCATTGGAAGTGAGTTTATAGCCCAAACTGTTATCGCTAGCAAAACAGCATAAAAAGAGAAGACTCTCACATCTGGAAGTCTCAATTTGTTGTTCAGATAATCAAACACAGACTGCCAGTAACATAGTGTCTGCAAGTTTCGTAGACACACAAATAAAGTTCATTACGATAAATTATTTATTCGCAGCTCCTGAAAAACTTACTTTCCCTGGGGCTGAAAAAATATTATTAGTAGAACTGGCTAACTGCCACTTCTGATTTGCAAAATTTCACAGCAGTTTCAACTTTAAATATGTTTTAATGGGCCAAATAAACTGTATTAAGAATATTAATTTCACGAGACTGATCAAATTATAATTGGTTTATAATTCCCTTTGCTTTTCCAGTTGAAGGAGAGGTCTATGATATAAGAGCATTTTCAGCCGCTACGAATTCTATCTCTTCATTAGTCTTCCTGGATGTGAGCATAGCCACTCTCTGATTGGCTGCACGAGTCTCTGGAAACGGACCTAGCGTCTGATTGTCTATCGCATGTTGCGAATGTTTACCTGTTGGCTGGGCTGCTCACAAGTGAGTGCATTACCACGCACTAACTTGCGAACGGCGTCCTAACATTTTGCAGGCCAACGACGCCATTTTAATAGCGCGTGCGGCTGGAGTCCTCAACAGTGATGTTAGGTGTACCATTTTCATGGTACTTGTACCATAGTTATACCTTGTGTACTATGTACCATGATGAGGTCGTCCTGGTACGCAAATGTACCATAATCTGATTACAATAAAAAAATGCAGCTAATGATTCGAAAGTATAATAAAAGATAATCGGTTTGTAGCCTGCTTGGTTTAAGCCGAAAGCCGAAACCATGTTATTTATCAGCGAATTAGAAGTTGAACTTTTGGAGGCTCCACGAACAAGATATCAATTTTCTTTGGATTTTTGGCGATGTTCCATAGTTCCCTTTTAGTTTGTGAGTAAGTCGTTTACTGTTGTCAGTCAGGTTGTGTTGTTCTGTATTCTGTGTGGGCAATTTGGCCTATTGACAAACACATTCCATTGCTGTGCAGACAGGTGTGTTGGATTGTCATATTTTATGAAGGCGGAATGATTATTTTGTAATTTACGAACCAGATAATGCTTCAGTTGTTTCTATATTTCAAATATATCATTTGTATTTGATATCAGTAGTGTAATATAAAAAAACGGTTGTGTAATAAAAGTAAAGAACTTATAAATATGTGATTTTACGCATTTTTTACTTACGTACAATAATGTTGTGCCAGTGTGCTATTATCGTAGACGCCTCGTACCGTTATAGAGCACTGAGGATCTAACATCCCTGGTACTCAGTATCAGCCTGTTATTTTACCTCTGTATCCATGAGTACTCTGTGTCTTCTCTGAAGTACCTGATAAGGAATGCGTTTCTCTTCCATCCTTTAAGCAAGGCGCATCCATTCTCGTCTATAGATTTGTACTTAGTAGTTTTGTCGAGTATTAATTTGGCACCTAATTCTTGCCTTATTACTTAATATATTATTTCAATAAGCCACGTGCACTAAACTGTAAAATTTTTCTGTAATTGTACAATAAATTCTTTGGACATTTAGTTGCCAAATATGTTTCTGTGACACAACCAATTAGTTAGAGTAAATTTCACAAAAAACCCTGTTTAGAATGTGTAAGACTAATGTTGAATTTTAACAAGCAAGTACTGTATACTTTAAGTTTATTTTAAACATTGAGCTACACAAACAGTTTTGTATGTTTCCCAAAATAATGTGATGTAAATGCACAATATTTCAGTTTTGGCGTTACAAGAAGATCTTTTGCAACTAGTTCCCAAAGAACTGCTTGTAACAAGTTCATAAATGTTTTACTGTGTACTTTGTAGATCTTACATACCTCCTCTCGGCAGACTGCAACTTCTTTTGTCATAACTGTACAACGTAAAAAAAATTTCAGAACACCTGCGTCAAGGTATTCTTCAGCTAGATTCTAATGCCGTTAGCGGTCACACTCATTAGCGAAGCCCGAACCTCAAGTAAGAAGATATCGCGGTAGAAGAAGATCATTACGTTCATTCAGAATCTGAGAAAACATGACTCAAGTAGAGAGAGTTTTAGAAATTTTAATATAATAACCGTTCGATGTTTATACATTTACACTAGTGCAGTATATGTAAAATAAATACGTTCATAGGTTCTCCAAACGTTTAGAAATTCACACCTATAAAATAACTAGGTTTACTTAAGATCTTAATACCTCTCATGTTATATTAACAGTCGTTGCTATAATAAACTCAAATTATACAACACACTATCAACTGCACTTACAAATGAGAAATACAATGGATTGAGCAAACTAGGTTGTAAGTACTGAAAGTGACAAAACCTTTACTCTGCGACTGAATTTCTTGAATCTGAAATTTTTAGACAAGTTGTTTACATTAGCACATGAAAAAACTAGTATAAGTGCATGTATATGTATGGTTATATTTGTTAATCCTCTGTTGTATACATGTCTCTATTTTACTGGTAATATTTAAATTTTTATTTACGTCTTATATTTTTTGTTATACATAGTACGAATCAGAATGTATTGTAAAATGTTTAATGGCTGTAAAAATAAATATCTAATTATAATAATTTTTTGTGATATCCGTGTATTTTCCGGTGTGTATTATTTTTCTATTGCTAAATGATTATCTCTGTACCACGGAGTTCGCAGGCAATCTGCGACTACTTCTTGCTTGGTGGGTTAGAGAATGTTGCAGACCGTTAATTAACATTTATAAAGATCTTATTTCATCTTCATATAAGGGAGTGTTCGTGTTAAAACTCTTGCACTCGTTTGACCTGTGCTGCAAAGCATAAAAATTAACGTTCAGTTAACCATTCTCTGAGTGAAGAAAGAAGGTGAGAGCTGAGTTATATGCTATCGTGGATGACATTGCAATTAAATTTCAGTTTGTGGCCAGCAGGTGTTGGTTATTTTTTGCGCTACGTCCAGGAATATTTATACTTTATTCATAGGAGCGTAATTGCTGAGTGGGCTGAAAGTTCTTCTGTTAGTGCAGCAAGAGGACGGACTGATGTAAGAGAGAGAGAGAGAGAGAGAGAGAGAGAGAGAGAGAGGAGAAGGAATTGTGGTTTATGTATTCGTCACCTCAATAATAGTACCTATAAACTTCTGTGATAAACATATTTCATTTCACACTGACATGCCAAAAGTGAAATTATATCCGCATGTAAAGATAACAGTCGTTGGCTCCACCGTACAGTCACGTCTTGGAAGTGCCCTTACCTGCGTCAGTTGTGCTCTGACATCGTGTGAGTGAGTGCGTGCTAATCATGGCGTTGCGCTGCAGTCATGCGTGTACTTCACGCACCTCCACAACGATGGCGTATTACAGCATGATGATGCACCGCATCGTCGGGCCAAGTTGTCCGTAATTGGTTCGAGGAGTATTCTGAAGAGTTTCGACGACTGCTGTGGCCACCTCGTTCGCCCGATATGAACACCATCGAGCATCCATGGGACGTGGTGGAGAGGTTCATTCGCACCCAAGATCCTGCACCTACGAACAGCAGGGAGCTGTGTGCAGCTATCCAGACGGCATGGACCAACGTCTCTCCACAGGAGTTAAGTCCACTTGCGGAGCTGATGCCACGACGAGTTACTGCACTTGGCCGGGCTAGAGCCGGACCTACACGATACTAGACCAGTATCCCATACTAGCGATACCCGAATTCCGTGAAAATATTTCCGCGCACGCTAGTCTTCAGTACCCTAGAGACGCCTCAGCAGTTTTCTTTTGCTTATTGGCGGAATACCTTTACGGAAAAAACATTTTATTTTACTCGACAGGCCAATGAGGATTATGTTACTCCGACATTGCACGTCTGTGATTCGCGGGCAGACGTCTAAGACGCGTAATACGTAAATCATACGACCACAAAAGTGGACCTGACCTGAAGTGTTATGAAATACAACTGCTCGCTCATGAAGTTTTCTCGCGACATGACTTTTGGCGTGCCTGTGCAGGTACCAGAAGTCATGTTCAAGACTGAGCTAGAACAGGCGGGAACCGTTGGTATAGAAAATTATTAATTTTAAAATCAAAACTAAATTATTTTACGAGAAGGTTTTAATATCTAAGTGGAATTCCGTTATCGTAGATTACCACATAAAATATATTCACAAAAAGGAATTATAGTTAGCTAAAAAATGTGAATGAATAGAAAAATCAAGCCAAGCGACGCCGCGATGATATAGGGTAATCGCGAAGGCGGGAGGAGGGTGAGATTGCCTAAAGATCGGAATTAAAAACGTGTAGGAACGACGGCACGGCAGCATCACAAGACGGTGGGCAGGGGAATCTACATAAGAGGAGCGGGACCACGCGGCGGCGGAAATGACGCAGGCTAAGTGGCGGGCAGCGATTACCNGGGGACCCGCCCAGCAGCGGGCGTCAGCCGCGAGGCGGATGTCGGGTTCTCGGGTGAGCCGACGCCGCCATTATCGCCTTCTCCTCGCTCGCGCGACGGCTTCCCGTCCACGGCAGTCCGCGAGGCTGGGGACAGCACGGCACGCGACGGCATGCCACGACGCAGAACGCGCCGGCATACAGAAGAGCAACGGCGCAGAGTCCAGGATATTCCTCCGTCTCGCGCAAACATAGCTGAACCAAGTCTAGAATATTACACCAAGGGGATAGCGTAACGAGTTCGTGCACAATCAGTTGAATAACATTTTTTTTTATAAAAACTGTTTTTTGCTAGGCATTACTAGGGGCACCTGTTTTTCGCGATAAGATTTGAGGACAAGTCGTGTTCCAACGCACTTCAGTTCAGAACCACTTGCGTGAGTGGATTATTTGAATTGTTACGCGTATGATCTGTCTGCCCGCGAATCACGGACGGTCAGTATCGGAGAAACTTAATTCTGATTGGTTCACACAAAGACAAGCCAAATGAAGACTGCAAGTGTGCACATATGATATTGAAGTTTAGCCTTCTCGTAAATCTTTACGCGAAGAACAGGTGGTCCTAGCCATGGAATAAGAGAGATTCGAAGAAGGAAAGTTAACGCCACAAGTAAGAAGTGTTAAATTTGGTCAAAATTTGACTTTTAACATAATGCATTAAAACAGAAGCCTTGCGTAATTTTCAAGGGGCATTCCCAATGTTTGACCCGTTCGGTCACACATTAATTTTTTTGAGTTCAGGTGTTGCAATCACGTAATGTTTTGGTATGTGCTGTACTTGTGTTCAGCCCGTCTTGCAACCAGTAAACAACGCGCAGCGTGCTCCACGATATTGGCATTGACTATTCAGGTCAAATCCACGAATCAGATTACCCACAAGGCATACTGGGCGCTGGTGCCTTGCTGTGTACAGTACTGGTCATAAGTATCATTCACGTGCAACGTGTCCACGATCGCGTTTTCCTTGAGGGCGTTCCGTATTTTCAAACCTCCTAACAGTTCGCTTATCCCCTCCTACAAAGAACTCTCATGGTGTCTAGATTTGCCTCTACCTCTGTTTACTACCGCTGAACTACACCTCCATTGTATACTTGTCCCCGAGCCATTTGGCTACCTTAAATAAACTTTTCCAGATGCCAACTTCGCCACGCTTAAGGCGCTGCTCATAAGTCTCAGTTAATGGAACACTGGTCCGAAGACCACACGTTCTTCCAAAAAATTTCCATGACTAGTTATGATCGAAAACAGTTAGTGCAAACATCCCTCCGTAATTTGATGATTTTAACTGTCTCCCATCTAGTGTGTCTGCCCCACGAATCGCACATTCATTACCAGGGCAACATACTTGAGATTGTAAAAAAAAAAAAAGTTTCTCACGAAAGTACGTGCCCGAAAACGACTTGATTATCATGAATAGTTATTCCTGTCTAGACGAATATTCAAAATACTTTAATTTTAGCGTCTGTGTGTGATTAACTGCTACGCGTTCTAAGATGCGGAACTCTTTGCCGAAGACAGTAGTCCCGGAAAACCACAAACGGAAATCTTCAGGTGTGCACGTATGGTTTTGAAGTAGAGGCTGTGTGTAACATTGTTATCTGGTTTCCCTAGCGATTACTACACTGAGAGAACAGCCAGCAAAATATTTAGTGGCATCAACACTATATATTTGTTTGGCCATTCACTTGATGTCCTTCGTTCGAAAACACAGCTCGAGAATTTGTTTGCATTTTCTGTGACAATTATAAAAATATGGGTGTTTGTTAGTGAGTTTATTGATGCTTAATAAATTCATAAATACCTTAACAAAACAAATTCAACAGGAAATTAAAAAGTAAAGCTGTAAAATATGTAATAATTATTAACGCTCGTTGTCCAGTATTTAAATGTTATTTATTTAAAAACATTCCCGTTTTATCAGTAGTCACTTTAGCAGAGGTTGCTAAGGAATGGCGAGTGAAGAGAGAATGAAGAGATTTGGGCGGCTCTTAACATCCAGTTCTTTAGAGCCGATGAGTAGGGCCAGTGACTTTTCGCGTAAAAATCGGAGCACACAGTAGACTTCAATACTATATACACACCTCAGCTGTTGTTATACCTCCATTGGCTGCTGGTGCCGTGTCCGTCTTTGACCAAGCCACTCAGGACTAAGTAACTCCGACACTGAACCTTCGTGATGCGTGCGCAAACGGTTAACACGGGCCAGAACATTTTTTAGCCAATCGAAGAAGCTGGACGACCCTACAGTGCTTTGGACTGTATCTTGTCTCGAAATCTTTGATGAAATCTCCAGATGCGGCTGAAGAGAGGTACGAGTATGGAGCAGCGCCGGAATGAGAGGGTGGGGAAAATGGGAAATCCCCGAGAAAACCCGCCGACCAGCGGCATCGTCCAACTCGAATCCCTCATGGGAAAATCCGCGTGCGAGCCCACTGGGAATCGAACCCGGTTCGCTTAAGTGGGAGGTGAGTAGTCTAACCACTACACCACCGCGGCTCCAGCTAAGGCATAGTGCTAGGACGCAAGTGATATAGGTACGAATCTCGGGTAGGCTTCCGGTGTTTTTATATCAACATAAACTGTTTAATGTATGTAGAGCCAAGCAAATATTTTGTCGCACCAACCAAATATTTGGGGCAACCAAATAAAAAAAAATAATTTCGACAACAAAATATTTTATTGCCACTTNTGTCGCACCAACCAAATATTTGGGGCAACCAAATAAAAAAAAATAATTTCGACAACAAAATATTTTATTGCCACTTCACAAACAATTATTTTGGTTGCGCCAAACTAAGTTCGTTTTATAAAACAAAACCTTTTTCTCAGTGTATTGGGAAACAATTATAGTTAATTGACGGTTATTTCCAATCTTTCTGAAGCCTTACATAAATTCTACTTATAGGATATTTATCCACCTGCTGCAAACAAGACTTAACCACGTTTAAGAAATTATACCAGAGAGACGACTCCCCGCATTCGTGCGTACTCAGTGTAATAATATACACATTATAACTGTTTCTTATTATGTATTACCNCCCCGCATTCGTGCGCACTCAGTGTAATAATATACACATTATAACTGTTTCTTATTATGTATTACCAACACACCCATTTTATCCGTGATTTATTCGTGCAAGTTATAAATGAAATACTATAATTTGTACGTAAAAAACAAGCAAAACTTTAATATAACTAAAAAAAAACGTACTTTTATGTCAACACAAGTATAAAACGCTTGTGATATGTAATATACTTAGGAAACAAAGGAACACGTCATACCTGAGTTTTTTTTCAAAGGTTTGATTAAAAAAGAGTCAAGANGTAATATACTTAGGAAACAAAGGAACACGTCATACCTGAGTTTTTTTTCAAAGGTTTGATTAAAAAAGAGTCAAGAGCCGCGAATAGACTTTAGGCGTGCACACAAGTATCTGAAGTAGAGGTTGTGCGAAACTGTTCGCGGTGGTCGGCAGTTGACGACGGCCCTTGTTGGCTTCTGTAGGTGTTGGCTGCTCTGCGGCGNGGCGAAACTGTTCGCGGTGGTCGGCAGTTGACGACGGCCCTTGTTGGCTTCTGTAGGTGTTGGCTGCTCTGCGGCGCGGTCGCGGGCCGGCCACGCGTGCTGGGCTCTGCCCCGCCACGTGGCCGCGGACGAGTTGATTAGCATGTGTAATGGGCCGGCGGAGGACACGAGCAGTGATTGGGCGCGTGACATAGCTCGCCGTGCCGTTCGCCGATAAACAAGTAGTTAATGAGAGATGAGCGACCGCCGCGAGTCGTAACACAAGCACTCCGCCTGCGGCTACTCTGAGGCACTCGGAGAAGCGACGTTAGCGTCGTCGACACACTGCTGCCTGCCCACCCTCCTGACGCACCGGCAACACCACCACGCTCGGTAACACGAGAGAAGCGGCACTGTCACCATTACACTTGTACTACCTGCCACGTCGAGGCTACCATCGCATTATCGCGTCTCTCGTCTCGGTAGGACAAGAGCAGTGATGCCACTACCATTACACTTGTACTACCTTCCACGTCGAGGCTACCATCTCATTATCGCGCCTCTCGTCTCGGTAGGACAAAAGCAGTGATGCCACTACCATTACACTTGTACTACCTGCCACGTCGAGGCTACCATCGCATTATCGCGTCTCTCGTCTCCATTATCGCGTCTCTCGTCTCGGTAGGACAAGAGCAGTGATGCTGCTGTCATTACACTTGTACTACCTGCCACGTCGAGGCAACCATCGCATTATCGTATCTCTCGTCTCGGTAGTACAAGAGCAGTGATACAGCTGCCATTACACTTGTACTACCTGCCATGATGAGGCTAATATCGCATTATCGCGTCTCTCGTCTCGATAGTACAAGAGCAGTGATGTTGCTACCATTACACTTGTACTCCCTGCCACATCGAGGCTACCATCGCACTATCGCGTCTCTCGTCTCGGTAATACAAGAACCGTGAATATGCTGCCATTACACTTGTTCCTGCCACGTCTACAAAAGAGGAGTAGTGTCGATGCTATACGCTATTCACGGTACAGTGAGCACTTTTCAAAGGCCTCTCATTTGGAATAATATTCAAAGAATATATTTTATTTTAACTTCTGAGTGCAATTGAATATACTCTCTGTGTTTATTACTTGTGTGGAAATATTTATTTAAAAAGGTTGTTTAAGGATAAACATGGCTGAAAGGAAATAGTTACTAGGTCCTCAAAAGTGCTCACTTTACCGCGAACACCGTACTATTACACTTTTGCACCGATCGCTTCGATAATACAAGAGCTGTGGCATTACCACCATTATGCCTGTTCCTGTCATACTGACAACATGACGGGAGTAGCACTGCCACTATTACACTTGTTCCTATTGCTTCGACAAGACGAGAGGAGTAGCCTCGATCCTGCCATGACACTAGAACCTGTAGCCACGGTGCGATAAGAGGCGTTGCATCAATACTACAGTTTCATTTGCTCCTGTCGTATCAAGAGTAGTGTTGGTGTTGTATTGACATTACAAGAGCAGTAGGATGATTACACTTGCACCTGTTACATTGGCATTGCAACTGCATTAAAATATATACTATTTACACTTGCAACTGTCGCATCGACACTACAAGATGAATAGTGTCAACACTACAATTACGCATGTCGGAATGACATTACGAGAGCAGCGAGATCAGCATGACAATTGCAGCAACACCTGTCGCATCGACATCACAACAGCAGCACCATCAGCAACAATGTTAAGTCACACTTGCTCCTGTAGCTTGGACTTTGCATAAGGCATAGCACCAGCAGCGCAACTGTAATTTCTAGAGATGGGAGTCGCGAGGCGGGGTTTTGTGGTGCCGTGAAGCTACAGCTACTTATTATGTACAATTTATGTAAACCACTGCTAAATTGAATGATATTTTATTTATAATTTTGCAAGTATGCTGTGGTTTGTAGGAAGGTACTTCCATAAATCAAAAATTTCCCGGTATTACACCATACGAAAATTTGGAACCTGCTATAAATTAAAAAAACTAAGGAAGCCGGATGACATTTTTTTAAAGTATACTATTCAAAATTTCAATTTTTTAAAATATAAAATAACTTTACAACAATTTTGACCCTTTTAAAAATACAAAATTTTTGTGCTTTCAAATGTTTTTTGAAAGCTTAAGACGCTGATATTTCAACAGAAAATACTTCATATAAATGTCTGAAAAATATGAAATAATAAATGCATATTTTCGACGCTCTAATAGTTTTTTTTTTTTTAAGGAAAAGGTATTTATTATTTCTCTTAACTAATGATTTATACCGAGCCTTGTAATTCAAATACGGGACTCAAGAAGCGCTCTGCGCCTCTGATAATCTTCGGTGATTCTCTCGACACGAAACAGATGACTTAAGTCCATTCATAATAACTTCCAACCTTTCAGAAGCCCTGCCTACTCTCATGCTATTCATCCGCCTCATGCAAACAAAGATTAACCAAGTCTAGAAAATTTCACCAAATTGACAACGCACCGCATCCGTCGGTACTCAGTTTAATAACGTATTGTTTGGAAAATATTTCTTACTTCTATATTACCAACACACCTATTTTATGCATGTTTTTATTCATATTAAATATACATGACATAATTAATAGATAAAATATAAGTACAAGTTCAATTAAACTAAAAATAAAATAATTTTACCTTGACAGAAGTAGTATGAAACACTTGTGATCGTGGCGTATTTAGGAAGCAACGAAACCCGTCTTACAAAGGTTTGATTACAAGAGTGTGAAGATACTGCGAATATATTTCAGATAGGGACTGGAAAATTTCACGTTTTACACGACCTGTAGGCTACACTCCACGGTCTTGTGTGTTTACCAGCCTCAGAGCTTCGAGTTCATTGACTGTTGCCTCAGTAGGTGGCCAGTTTTACATCAGACCAGCTGGGACGAGATTCCCTGCTTGTTTCCTTGCAGGACTCTTATTGGCGTAGAGCTCACCTGGGCGTGTCTAATATAAACTGAGATTCCAATTGCAAAACATAGCAGACATATGCATGTGTTTGAAGTCTCGCTTGCCCTAAAATGAGTTCGAGAAATCTTCCAGTCCTTAATTTGAAGCTATTAAAACACATTGGTTGTTCAGTGCAGAAGAAGAAGAATTTATTAGACCACAGATACACATAACCACAGATAAAGTAGTATACATCAGTCTACAACAGACGACAGCACATGTAGTGAATACATATTTATTTTTGATATAATACAAAAGAAGCACTACTTTCCGAACTGAAAGGGATCGTGTGATGGTCTTCGCAAGAGCGGAGAAAGTTCTGTATTCGGCTAGACGTTGCATCGAGCTGGCTGGGTTAATCACTATTAAGTCCACTTGGAGGGGTGTGGTAATTAATATTCTCGCCTTCTCCCTCGCTCCCCCTCCAGAAGGCACCTCGCTGGCGACGTAATTCCCTCGCGAAGGCTGCCTGCCTTCTACAGTTTGACGCGGCGATGCTCAACCTTGCCACGCAGCTCAATTACGTCAATTAGCCACCTGCGTCTTCGTCGCTAATAGTCTGCGGCGAAGCCGTGCTCGCCTGCCGGACCCGCCTGCGCCTATCACAGCGATCTGCCGGGATAATGTATTCTAGCACTTCTCGTTTAACGAGCGTTCTGTAATTGCCTTCGCAAACACCGCCACTTGTAGTATCGCACTTCCTTGGCAGCTTATCTCAACGTAACCAGAGGGTTGCTGCGGGGATGGTTCCTACTACATTTTTGAATACGCTGAACATTAATATATANTATCTCAACGTAACCAGAGGGTTGCTGCGGGGATGGTTCCTACTACATTTTTGAATACGCTGAACATTAATATATATAAAAAAAAACCAAGTCAAAATTGTATTGAAACGTTAGGATTCCTGACAAATAAATTACGATTTACGTAATAAAATCACTCCGCCCTGTCACGTAGAATCCATATAAAAATAAATATTGCTCTTTTATAAACAAAATAGAGCTATATTATCTGCCAGAAAATTTTACACGTGCTATTTATTACAGGACAATTATTAAAAAACTATATTTGCATAAACATTTTTTTTAGTTATAAAGAACTTATGAAGGAAATAAATTATTTTCTATTTTGTATTTACCATAACAATATTCGTTGTCCTGTTCTGGTCAGTATAGNTATCTCAACGTAACCAGAGGGTTGCTGCGGGGATGGTTCCTACTACATTTTTGAATACGCTGAACATTAATATATAAAAAAAAAAACCAAGTCAAAATTGTATTGAAACGTTAGGATTCCTGACAAATAAATTACGATTTACGTAATAAAATCACTCCGCCCTGTCACGTAGAATCCATATAAAAATAAATATTGCTCTTTTATAAACAAAATTGAGCTATATTATCTGCCAGAAAATTTTACACGTGCTATTTATTACAGGACAATTATTCAAAAACTATATTTGCATAAACATTTTTTTTAGTTATAAAGAATTTATGAAGGAAATAAATTATTTTCTATTTTGTATTTACCATAACAATATTCGTTGTCCTGTTCTGGTCAGTATAGNTTTATGAAGGAAATAAATTATTTTCTATTTTGTATTTACCATAACAATATTCGTTGTCCTGTTCTGGTCAGTATAGGGAAATTATGATCTATAAGTTGGAATCCTTTCAAGGCCAACTGTAAACAGCCATTGGCTAGACATCGTCGTAAAATTATGAGAGGATACGCCTTAAGACACCCTTCTGGCGGGGAGGGGTAAGCATTCAGGCAAACCTCTTAAGACATTTTTGCTTCTCTTACAAATTTAATTTTGGTATAACTACAGCTGAGGTGTGTATATAGTATTTAAGTCTACTGTGTGCTCCGATTTTTACGCGATAAGTCACGGGCCCTACTTATAAGGCATCAGACGGCTGTCCCTGTCTACATGGTTCCTACGGCCATTTTTGTTCTCATTGTGCATGACCGTCAGTTCTGTTGGTCTCTCTACTCAAATGAACAGGTTGCATTGTAAATTATTCTACGGAGGAAAAGACATTTGACGAGGACATTTCCAACTCAACGTTATTATACAGGCAGAGAGTCGGCCAGTAATGCACGTTGTACAGTATAGTAAGCGTGCTCGGTGTTGTGCGAAACAATAGCACAGTCGTGAATGGGAACACACACAACAGAACTGATGGTCGTGCAGTAGTGAATATAGGCGACTCACTTCTAGCTCGTCTTAATTGTCTCTCTACTGGACTCAAATTGCCAACCTTTTCATCCCCGCTTAGAGTTACAGTTACTGTCTATTGGAATTAAGACGTTTTATTATGTGTGTTATAGGTAGCGCCAGTGACTTCAGTACTATATACACGGCTCAGCTGTTGTTATACCTCCATTGGCTGCTAGTGCCGTGTCCGTCTTTGACCAAGCCACTCANACTATATACACGGCTCAGCTGTTGTTATACCTCCATTGGCTGCTAGTGCCGTGTCCGTCTTTGACCAAGCCACTCATGACTAAGTAACTCCGACGCTGAACCTTCGTGATTCGTGCGCAAAAGGGTTAACACGGGCCAGAACATTTTTTAGCGAATCAAAGAAGCTGGACGACCCTACAGTGCTTTGGACTGTATCTTGTCTCGAAATATTTTCGAGAAATATCACTGCCACTATTTATAGGTACAGTCTAAATATGGTTTAGTCTGTAAATTGACTGGAAACAGAGGAGTGCAAGGAATTGAGCGGCCGATGAGGGTGAAGCGAGGCGAGTATGGAGCAGCGCCGGAATGCAAGGGCGAGGGAAAAGGGAGATTCCCGAGAAAACCCGCCGACTAGCGGCATCGTCCGTCCACATGCGAACATCCGGGAGTGACCCCCGCCGGGAATCGAACCCGGTTCGCCTAGGCGGGAGGCGAATAGTGTATCCACTAAACCATCGCCCCTTTTTTTGGGAATGTATTTGCTAGTGTACGTAACAGCACAGCGCTGCGTTTCTACTGCTACACAGACAATACCTCCAACATAACCATTTCAACAACATTTGTATTGTCCCCTCAACAATCGTAATTGTAAAAACTTAACAGAATATTATTATTTTGCAAGCACTGAACAGTTCTGTAATCGGACGTGAGGGCAGCAAAAACAGAATATTATCTTAGGTTGCTAAAATCTTAGTTGTTGTTCTTGTGGCAGTCAAAATATTGTTGAAGTTGTTCTGTTGGAAGTACTTTCTGTTTTGTTGTAGCAATGCAGTGGTCAGCTGTAGCAACCTTGTATACAGTCGCATACATAATCAGAGACAGGAATACAACAAAATGTGCTGTTCGCATTACTATCTATGTTAACAATTTAAATGGTTTTCTAAAACCCATCAGGCGTCTGTCCCTATTTTAACAGTCTAAATGGTTTCACAACCACATTATTCTCCTCAGTGCAGTCGAGAATATAGGCGACTCACTACTACTTTGTCTACAGTGTCAGTAAACCTGCCTCGCAGCCAGTGTCTTCAGCGTCTGCCATCTCTCTCTCTCTCTCTCTCTCTCTCTCTCGTAGGTGAACACGCAGAGAAGAAGGGAGATGACCAGATGCGTGAGGCGGTGTGCTCGTCTTCTCCACGTGGTTCGGGCGCCCAGAGCCAGCCAGGCGGCGGTAAGAATGCCGCAGAGCGGCCAGAGAACTCCACATCGCCAGTGTTTCGCTAATAAGCAGACGAGCGACAAATGTGTAGGATGGCCGGCGGTATGTGACTTCAAAGACGCCGACCAGCCATCGAGCTTGACCGCGGGTCGAGAACCGCCTAACAGCCATGGTGCCAACGTCGAAACTACACTCCGGAGAAAATGTTTACCAACAATCAAAATAATTCTGTAAGTATAAAATAAAAGTCAATTAACCCTTTAGTTGCCAAACACCTACCAAAAATGTTAAGAGAGTTGTTTAAAAATGATACCATTATTATACGATCTGTGTTTTAACGTTAANTCAAAATAATTCTGTAAGTATAAAATAAAAGTCAATTAACCCTTTAGTTGCCAAACACCTACCAAAAATGTTAAGAGTTGTTTAAAAATGTTACCATTATTATACGATCTGTGTTTTAACGTTATATTATCACCCCTTCACTATCAGTAACATTAATTAATATCCGTAAAACCTATCAGTACAGAACCGAATAATATATTNTATTATCACCCCTTCACTATCAGTAACATTAATTAATATCCGTAAAACCTATCAGTACAGAACCGAATAATATATTGTTGTTTAGAAAAGCTTCCTCTAGTCAATGCAACTATGAGAAGGTCCTCGATTTGCAAAAAAATTGAAAAGCTACAGAAAACAACAATAATAATGAACGATGTCATAGGCTGATAAATTACGTGTATTTCATTCAGTGTAACAAAATTAAACATGGCGTTTTCTGCGAAGTTAATACCTGAAGTTTGGTTTAACATGATCGCCGATTTTTCGCGAGAAGTGGTTTGTGCAGCCTGCAGAGACGAGACTTGAATGCGCTGTAAGCATTCCTGTGTCTTTCCAATTGTTACTTGCTTACATACTTGCGTGCTATGAACTTCATTTCCTTGACTGGGTCACTCAGAACTGGATTACTCCAGAGATAGTTGTCTTTGACTAGGAACTAGACGCCTGAGGCGAGTAGCATTTGAAGCAGAGTGGAGAGGCTTGGACGGCTCTGAACGTCGGGGTCCTGAGTGCCGGTGAGGATGAAGCGAGATGAGTATGGAACAGCGCCGGAATGCAAGGGTGTGAGAAACGGGACATCCCCGAAGAAACCCACTCACCAGCGGCATCGTCCGGCACGATTTCCACGAGCGGAAACCCACGAGAGACACCTCCGGGAACCGAACGCGAATTGTTGAGATGCCAGCGCTCTAACCGCTACTCCGCCGCGGCCCCGGTTTCTTTTCTGTGTACCTACCTGTTCTGTGGCCCCATATCGATACAACAGTGCGAAATGCAACAACTTTGTTGCTTGGCTGCATGCAGACGAATCAAATACGTTCTTTATTAGTTAGTGTAACATAGATTAGTGAATTTTCGGAAATTCTTGCAGTCTCATGGTAGAATTCAAGAACNGTTCTTTATTAGTTAGTGTAACATAGATTAGTGAATTTTCGGAAATTCTTGCAGTCTCATGGTAGAATTCAAGAACGTATTATCGTAGGACCGCGGTGGTGTAGTGGCTAGACTGCTCGCCTTCTTCCTAAACTAACCGGGTTAGATTTCCTGCGGGTTTTCTCAGTGATCTCCCGTTTCCCCAAGCCCTTGCACTCCTGTGCTGCTCCATACTCACCTAGCTTCACCCGCATTAGCTCTCAAGACCTTGATGTTAAGAGACGCCTAAATATTTCCACTCTGCAACGCATTCTCGTGCGTTTCTTTGACGAATGGACTACAGAGTACTTGTGAAACATTCGCTTGTACCGCGAACTTCATACGTACGCGGCAGCAAAATGGCTTCGCTATCCAGCAACATGTCCGAACGCCGTTTGCCAATCAGTGGATGAATTCTTGAGGCTCGAGAGTGTAGACAACTGTGGACTAGAGCCTACAGACAGTTAAACTCTCAACATTTTTCTATTCCTATTAATTATTAATCTACTTAGGTTGGGATGAAAACTGGATTTTGTATGGGAGAACTTGCATAAGGAAAATTACTACTGTATGGCGCGCTGATGTTACAGCCGCTTTTAGGCTGGTGGTAAATTAGAAATAAAATTTGATTTATTTTTTTTGTGCAATTTTATGTGTATTTTAGACTTTGTGATATGTGTTTGCTGCAGTGGCGTGTGGTTAACTCTTGCAAGGTAAGCTGGCGTTAGCTGTGTGCTGTACCCTGTTGCTTGCTAGTTTACACTTCCACCATTAAGAAGTAGTTCAGCAGGTGACGCCACAGGACGTGTGATGGCTCCCTTGCCAACCCGCTGTGAATGGTTGGAATACATTATATTTCCCTTGACTCCCCCAGTGGTTATCGATTCTTGCTGCGTTAACCGAGAATGTACAGCTACGAGCAAGCGCCAGCTTACCTTGCAACAGCTCACCACACGCCACTGGTTTGCTGTCAAAATATTACGTACTAACTTTGCTTCGTAAGTACAACGCATGCTCTTCAATGGTGCTTACAAGTGTAAATAATAATAATAATAATAATAGGTGTGAATTGGAGAATTCAAAAACACGCACATTCCAGTAAAAAAAAAAAACAAAAAAAAAACAGGTGCTCATTTCAGGAAGGAATAAGGATAGTTGTGAGTAAAAGAGTTTTCAAATCCTGTTGAATNCAAAAAAAAACAGGTGCTCATTTCAGGAAGGAATAAGGATAGTTGTGAGTAAAAGAGTTTTCAAATCCTGTTGAATTAAAGTTACAGTTGATTCAACGTTTTATAAATCCATGTTTACGAGAGAATGTTAAACAACGTGTAGACATCCTAATTCCGTTAAATTTCTGTTATAGTGCGAGGAACAAAATTTATTCTTTACATCCATTTGTAAACAATACAAATCGGAAAATTAAATAAATATTTATTTATTTTGTGGAAAACGCAATTATGCCGTTGGTTTACATACAAAATCGAGAAAATCCGAGACATGCGAAACATTTATATTTTTTAATCACTTAGTACTTCTCACACTGAGTATAATAAACCTTACCCAGGTAATAACAAACAAATAAGATGCAGGCCCAACTACATTCTTCCGCTGTGATTCCCATGTGACGGTAAATAACCAATGAGCAGTTGACATAAAACTGTTGAGTCCAACGAACAGATCATAAAATTCGTGAAATTATCAGGCCACTGCCAGTAACAGAAAACAAACTTTTAGACATGTAGTTATGATGATAAAGGCACAAAGTGGTACATTTTCTCCGCTAGAAACCACTCTCTGTTTACACGAGGCAAGCATGTACGTATCTTGTGGTGGTTGGCTCGCCATGTGAGCCTGCAGTTCGCGAGGCAGGCGGCTGCTTTGTCTCTTGTGTCGAGCTGTTCTGTGGCCCCGCAGTACGTCGACGGGAAGCTGGCTTTCACATCTACGGCTTGATCTCCACCCAAGACAGCGCTGAGACGGGGCTCGAGTGTCCCTAAGCCACGTGCTTCAGGTAACGCAACAAGTAACAACGTGTCGCTCGAAGTGATGGCGATGTTCACACTTGAGTGCAGTTCCTATAAAAGACACTCTCAGGTATCGCACACACGTTGTTCGCCTTCACTTCTGCGTACGTCACGTGAGATGGCGACTTCGTTCCTGGAGCCTGGCGCACTGTCATTGATGCAACTAGAAAATTACAGTTCCTGCNGTCACGTGAGATGGCGACTTCGTTCCTGGAGCCTGGCGCACTGTCATTGATGCAACTAGAAAATTACAGTTCCTGCGGGAATTGTAATATTCACGCTTAACACTTTCTTTCTTTCAAACGTCAGAAAATAGTAAAATCCACCTGTAACAGCTAGGGACATTTCAAACACTCGGTCATTACTACTAGAACCATAGACTATAATAATTAATTAAATATGCGAAATTATGTTTCCCTTAAAATCACACACATGAAGGTTATTTTGTTCTTTTTTATTGTTGCATATAAAATTATTATTGCAAATTTATAATCTCGAGACGACCTTGAAGTTATTCGAAATATTTTTCCTTAGCACGTATTAAAGTCAATGAATTCACCAAGTTTGAATTTCCTTTTTAAAATATTCTTCACTTAGTGATTATGTAGTTTATTTTACTTACGTGTACAAAAGAAAACAGTGAAATTGTGTTTTAGATATACAATTTTGAAAGATAAAATAGTATATTATAATCTCTANGTCACGTGAGATGGCGACTTCGTTCCTGGAGCCTGGCGCACTGTCATTGATGCAACTAGAAAATTACAGTTCCTGCCGGAATTGTAATATTCACGCTTAACACTTTCTTTCTTTCTTTCAAACATCAGAAAATAGTAAAATCCACTAGGAACATTTCAAACACTCTGTCATTACTTCTAGAACCATAGACTATAATAATTAATTAAATATGCGAAATTATCTTTCCCTTAAAATCACACACAGAAAGGTTATGTGGTTCTTTTTATTGTTGCATATAAAATTATTCTTGCAAATTTATAATCTCGAGACGACCTTGAAGTTATTCGAAATATTTTTCCTTAGCACGTATTAAAGTCAATGAATTTCCTTTTTAAAATATTCTTCACTTAGTGATTATGTAGTTTATTTTACTTACATGTACAAAAGAAAACAGTGAAATTGTGTTTTAGATATACAATTTTGAAAGATAAAATAGTATATTATAATCTCTAAAAGAAAGGGGTGGGGGAGGGGTCCACCACATTTAATTTGTAAGCAGCAAGCAGTGGTTGGCACTAATATAATTTCCTTGCCAAAGCCCTTAACCCGTTGTGTCCGTACATCCGCGTTCCAGAACGTGTGGCGAGGAATCAGACCAACTCATTCAGCGTCTTCTCTGCAAGTTCTAGGATATGTGAACTTCGCTACAGATCTGCTCTGGAGATCACCGGAAGAAGCAAGCTCAGAGAAACAAGCGCGTGCAGGTACACTGAAATATCACTCAGTTACGAAACTTTAAAACATAAATCAGTGCTGTGTCAAAACTGTCGAACCACGAATTTTGGGGCAACGCTTTCTGCACTTCGGTGCAACAGAGGACTTAATGGGAAATACTGGTTTTCCCACGAAACTATTACACGTGCGTCCAATATGCTGATCTACTAAAGAACACACACTTCAGACGAGGGCTGTAGAGTGCCTTCAAGCCGTCATGTACATTAGCAATACCATTTCATAGCACTCCAAAATAATTAAAAACGGCTTTCTCGAAGTGCTGCATCTGCAAATATATGCGTCAGATACGAGATACGTACAAAACTACTGAAGAGCCCTGCGTTGTAACATCCTACAAACTTTACAGCAATAAAGTAATAGGGTCACCGCTGGAAGTCCTTAGGTGGTCGCAGCACGACGACAACACCGCACGCCAGTTCAGAGCCTTCACCTTAGTGGCGGTGGGGTACTTGATGCGCGTGGCATTGCCGTCCTAATCGCCCCCGAGCCTTGAGAATAGGGAAATGAAACAGCCACTTGTCGCGCCAACTCCAGCCGCACACTCGAGCGATGACGTCATTCGCCAGTAGCATGTCGAGAAGCCGCTCGCCTGGTAACCTACTTGCCAGTCGCAGCCCAGTCATCAGGGAACTCCTCGTATGACGCGGTAGCCAATCAAACACGAGACCCGTTCCCGAACCCTCGCGCAGCTAATCAGAGAACGAGTAGACCCACGTCGAAATAACCGACACGCCGTTTCACCTAGGTTTGCGCCTACCTGTTATGTGACATGGGTGTCTCTACAGACCTGCTTTGGTGACCTTTTTTTCACAGAAAGATTTCCGCACATGCTAGATTTCAATACCCCACAGACACGCCAGCTGTATTCTTTTCCTTATTGGCGGCGTGTCTCTGTGAGACGGCATTTCTTACTTTACTGGCCAATCATAATCAGGTTACTCCGATCCTGTACGGTCGGTGAATCGCGAGCAGACACCTAACACTTGTGCGAGTTATAATGAGTCAACCGCGATACTGATACTTAACTGACGTCTTTTGGAGAACAAATAGTCGTGGAATAGATTCGCAAAAAAACACGTGGCTCTAGCTTTGGGAATGGTTGGCGGCGATGAACTCCAAGGAAGAAGCTAGAATGGCTGCTTGGTTGGTCTTGTCCATTGATATCGCCAGTTGGTCTGCCTTGTCGGTTATGTCCAGTCGAGGTGTCTTTTTGAAGTACGTTCGCGTGGATACAACCAAGACATGACGTGGTTGCAGAGCTTGCCGACACAACCCGGCGAGGTGTCGTGAGAGGGTGGACCACGGCCACCGCCGTGCACCAGCAAGGTCCTCCTGTCTCCTCGCGACTGCTGGACGCATCACTATCGGGCAGGCGTGTCGGCGTGTTCCATGCGCCGTTATATGCGAGCCTCACGCACTTCACAGATCACACTGTTACCTCTCCACGCACTTCTCAACTCACCACTCGCCACTTACTGCTTCCAACCCTGGTTCGTGTTACGTCTATGGCAAAAACTGTTCGAGATCTAATTTTTTTCCCCAGGTTCTGATGGTCTTAACCCATCCAGTCTCCGTGTCCATGGGGCCGCGGTGGTGCAGTGGTCAGACTACTCGCTTCCCACCTTGGTGCTGAATCATGAAAATAGATCCTCTAATAATCGAGTATGTGCGATAATTGCTTGTGCTCCTATTTTCCTGGCGGGTATAAGTTGGTTCGCTCT
Organism: Clitarchus hookeri; assembly: GCA_002778355.1. Classification (NCBI taxonomy): domain Eukaryota; kingdom Metazoa; phylum Arthropoda; class Insecta; order Phasmatodea; family Phasmatidae; genus Clitarchus; species Clitarchus hookeri. The sequence continues at coordinate 957,812 of NQII01000195.1, read as the reverse complement.
TGAGTGCCGCAAGTTGCGCCTTCAAATAGTCTGCGTTCCCACATTTGTCCGAGCTGGTCAGCAGTCTTTTACCTGTTTAAACTGTCCAGCGACTATAAATTCCTAAGAATGTTATCGCGGTTGGAATTTCTCGGCCTGGGAAAGTTCCGAGATGAGCACAAACTGGTTCCTGCTCTTTCGCTGTGTCCGTAAGTTGATTCTCGGCCTCTAGCTGGCTCAGTGTTTCCAATATTTATTTTCAATCGCAAAGAAAGCATTTCACGTCAGATCAGAATACGATTCAGAATACATTTATTGAAAAAATCGATTTGTTACATAATAAAACCCTTACAATATGAATCTTGACCTGGCTACGTTTTTTTTTAAACCAAGGAGGACACGTGTGATTTGATTGAAATGTAGCATTCTAGGCCCCTTTATGTTAAAGTAAGAACTTTTGAAATAGGCCTTCACGCTGTATTACAAGTGTAGCGTTAAAATTTATGGGAAATCACATTGATGATTTTTTTATTATTCTTATTACAATACGAATAGTTATATTAATAATAAAGTTACGTTCTTAAAAATTTCATATTTTTACTCAGCTGGCGCGTGAATAAAATTATTAGGCTCATGGCTACGTAAATATGACCTATGATACAGTGTAATATGACCTATATGGTTGAATGATACAGTGTAGTGGAGAGATTTAGGCGGCTCTTAACAGCGAGGTCTTGAGAGCCAATGAGGGTGATTGAGGTGAGTACGGAGCAGCGCCGGAATGCCAGCCAGGGCCGGGGAAACGGGAGATCCGACAGAAAACCCGCCGACCAGCGGCATCGTCTGGCACGATTCCCACATGCGAAAATTATCTAGTGACCGTGCCAGGAGTCGAACCCAGTTCACCTTGGTGGGAGGTGAGTAGTCTGACCACTACGCCACTGCGGCCCCACAGTATTAAGGGCTCCACCTTGCTGGCGTAAGAAGTACCTTGCAGAAGTTTGTTAGAAAACACGTGATTATAAAACGGTTCTATATTCTGTAGTGGTGTCTAAACATGAAATATCATTTTAGAAATGCTTCGTGCTCAAAGACAACTTAATAAGTATTCTTTTCAACTCCAATCTTTTTTTTTGTAGGTAAAATTTGTTGAAACTGGTGGAAAAGTATTTCAGGGAACTCAAAAACGGATAAGAATGGCTTCTTCAAAGGGCTGTATCTCAAAATATACGCATCATATACAACATTACCCAAGCACCCTGCACTGAACCTTGTTACAAACTCTACATCAATAACTAGAGACCTGAAAAATTCGCGGATTCGTATCGGGACAAACTAGAATTCAAGACACGCGTGTTAATAAAATATCATCCAATGGTCCACGCGGTGTTCGACACCTCCTGGAGAAGGCTGGCACAATCTTCGCCTTCCATTGTGACAGCAGACAACCAATGTGCAGTTGATATCAGCATATCTGTACATAAGACTATAGAATCTAGCCTGCAGGACATTGAACTCACGAATTGTTCAGGTCTCTATCAATAACATAATAGGGTAACTTGTAAAAGTCCCATAGGTACACGCAGTGCGACTGTAACTCTGCATGCCAGTAGAGGGCCTTGCGCTTAGAGGCGATGGTGCACTTGTGCGCGTGGAAATGTCGCTCTTATCGCTCCCGCGCTTCTCGGCCTCAAACGCGGTAACAAGCTGTAGGTAGGCGGGAGCCTAAGAGTTGGTAGTCCGGAAATATTTTCTGTGCATTCGTTGTTTGCACGTTTACACATATCTCTGCAAATACATGTCATGGGAATACGACATTTTACCAGAAAATACTTAAAAAAAAAGTAATTAAGCTTGTACAGTTTGGTTTTTATTATATTAAGTTTATACTAAGGGGCATAAAATGTTTAAAATGGTAAAACTTCGCATTTTTAGAACCTTCTTGCGTAGTTTCCTCAATCGGTAGGAGAAAAATATAACGGTACAGTCGTAGTTTAACCTACGGGCTCTTACCGCGTGTAATAAAGCCCCGCTGGTACAGATCTTATTAGCAGAGGAAAGTGCAGCAGAGGAAGCACTACACGCTGGTTTAGTGCCTTGCACGTAGGGTGACGGGGCGCTTGGCGCGCGTGTTACTATCGCCCGTATCGCTGTGCCTCAAACGCAAACAGAACTTCTCGGGGCCGCGCGCTCTTAAGCAAGACCTGTATTCCACAACGGCGTAGCTGACATAACACTCTCCAAGCTCGCGCCGTGCGAATGCCGAGTACAAGAGCGCAGGGGCGGATGTAAACGAGTAGGTCGGCTGCACGTTTCGCGCATGACTTTATATCATCTTTGTTAAGTGTCTCGCGCTTCGAGATACCGTACATCTCGGAGTCAGCTCTGAGCAAACAGCCAGCTCACCTTGTAATCGTTCACGCGGCGCCGTTGTCCCGCGCACGCAAAGGCGACGGACACCAGTTCCCAGCAGATGCGAGTGTGATTACGCAATGCTTGAAGAGGCTGGCGAGTTCTCTCTCACTTTCTGTTTTCGTGCGTCGCCGAGTTATGCTGCTCGCCTGGCTTGCCTACCTCGCTTCAGCCCCGTAAGTTGCCGCGGTGGTGTGGTGGCTAGACCACTCGCCTCCCACCAAGGCGAACCGGGCTTTATTCCCTCCGTACTCCATACTTTACCTCACCTCAATCACCCTCATCGGCTCTCAAGATGCCTCCCAAATCTCTTCACTCACTCACTCACATTGAGCGGTATCACAGGCGTTCAATATTGGAGTAAGCTGACTATGATTTGCCGAGTGATGTCAAGACACGAGGCCAACAACTAGCGTTCTGTAGAGTTCGCAGATTCTTTCTGTAGAATGCTTGACTTCAAGAAATTATACTCGTTTGCTCATTTGACGAATGGACGACAGTTGTTTGTACCGCCCTGCACGACAGTAATCAAGAGGAAGAAATGTCGTGACCCTATCGCGAGTAACCAAGTACAATAACAAAATTGCCGTCTCGCTATGGTAGCAGCAGCTACCAGTAAGTGAACAGTTGTGGTTGAAACATGTAAAGAAAAGAGACGTCTTGGCTGCTGCGGAAATGATTCGCAAAATTCACGTACCAATAACTAGGGACCTGCAAAATCCGCGTTATTGTATCGCTTCAGGCTGAATTCCAACATAGTGTATGCTAGTTCGACTTCTACCATTGGTCGAGAACTCATACAGCAAGTTTCAAAGTCGAGTTTATCCAATAGTAAAGTCTCGTTGGTAGAGCAACCAATCAATATGCATGGAAGTGGCCACATAGGTAAATGACGCCTTATAGTAGCCAGTAACCAATGAAATCGCGAATAGCGCTTAAGTAGGCATGGTGCAGTGAAGCGTAGCATGTTACTAAATGATAACGCGAACTCTGCATGTCTATACCAACAACCAAATAAAATATGTAAGTGTCGCTAAGGATATTGACGTCTTAGCCTACGTAAATGTATTTTCGTGGAAATAATATGAACCCACTTCACCCGACCACACCTGGCGTACCCAAACTGCGTACGTAAAACGAGGCTCACTGCCCAATGATCATCCCTGGGGTTAACAGAACCGTAAACTGTGTTGCTGGACCAGGTTATGATTGGTGTACATAACTTTTTCTGAACGCCAAGCCTACGGCTCATTGGCCGGGACAACGAAACAAGTGTAGTGTTGCAGTGAGTGCAGTACACGTAATATTTTTTGTTTGCAACACCTGAAAAAGGTACATGATGGAGTGGAGAGATTTGGCCGGCTCATAACATTAAGGTCTTGAGAGCCGATGAGGGTGAAGCGAGGTGAGTATGGAGCAGCGCCGGAATGTAAGGACAGGGGGAAACATGAGATACCAGAGAAAACCCTCTGACTAGTGGCATCGTTCGGCATGATTCCCACATGCGAAAACCCGGTTAGACTTGGTGTGTTGCGAGCACTCTAGCCACTGTGTCACTGCGGTCTCTGATCGTGTATTAAATTCGGTATGAATGGGTTAATACAAAATTTCCGTCATTAATGACACGGTATTTTATTTATTTTTTATTTTAAGAATACATTCCATATATTTAATTTTGAGTACAAAGACTCAATAATGTGGAACAAGTCAAAAATACATATACAAAAACATGCCACATATACATAACGAAGAAATGACAAACATAATGAATACACACATACCTAAACACAAACATGCATTCAAATTATACAGTATATGTAGGTATATATATCAAAACTCACTGTATGTATGATACATAAAACCATACAAACATGTAACATTTAGTAAAACGTAGTGACACGCGCGTGACTTCTCGCCTCGCGCACGTAGTTCCCGTTACGCGCAGACCGGCGATGTGGGAGCCCCCCCCCCCACA